>JAYRBW010070861.1:0-26666 GCA_036023295.1 Invenusta paracnida | reverse complement strand
CTTCAAATATTTCCATGTCCTGTAAATTATTTTATATTTCTAAAATTAAAAAAATACATATTACTGAAAAAAATTGTGTTTTTAAATTGAATCCACAAGGGATATCAAAAAGATAATTCATATATAGATATATTTTTTTATTCTACAACAAATTCTCTTGAAAGAGGTATTCTTATATCAGGTACTGCAAAAGTATGTTATTAAAGATATTTTAAAACATTTATATTATTTCAAAAATTCCATATATAGTAAAAGTTTACAAAATAATATTTTAGAAAAAAATCTGTTTAAATTGCTAAATTTCTCTTTCTTTTATGTCCATTATTTATATTAAAATTGTCATATTGTTGGGTACTTGCTCTGATAATGTCACATCATGAACTCAGTCTACATTTCAAGGCTTTAGCAACAATAAATAGATTTTTAAGTACTTCCAATAAATGTGATCTTGTTGATAAATTGTTTTTCTAGGGTATCCCAAATGTGGAGCATCTTTGAAAGAACCATCTGCTTTGTGACTCTGTATGACATTTTGTACTGCAGCTTTTGGACAATTGAAGACATTGGCAATTTTTCACTGACTTTAACCAGAAGTATGGCAAAGTCACATTTAAGCATATTTAGTGGTAATATGTTTTGATTCTTTCCCATTGTAAAATACACAAATTTAAAAAAATTAGTTGCAAAATAATGGTCAATAATAGCTTAACATTTGGAAATTCCAAGAATTTGCCAAAATCCAGTAAAACTATTAAGTTGATTTTAATTGGATGTTATTTATATCATAAATATACATTACATTTATTGAGTAATTTAAACAAATATGTAGTATGGGTCTGATTCAAAATTATTTATATTTTGATCAAAAGGTAGTTGTGGTCTTAAGTTAAGTTTGCAACTGTATATACAAACTGACTTCCAATTAAAATGATTCTGTACAAAATTGTCATTATTAATATTTATTTGGGGAAAAAAACACTCCTAGAATTCTTTTAATTATTCAATAATTGTTAAGTTACTCATTCAGGGTTCCTACCAACTCTGGATATCTCCAGGATAAAAAACTTAAGTATAATTTTAAATTAACTATACATTTTTTAAACTTTCAAAACATTTTTCTCAAAGATTGTAATAAAAAAATTATTTATTTAATGTAATATTTTTAATTAATTTTTATCATTTTAATAAAAAATCTTTTTATAATTTCAAAACACTTTATCTTGATAATTTTAATTAAAGTGTACTGCCATAGGTAGGGCTATGGTTGTAGGTTGTAGTTATTTTTATAACTAATAAAAATGTAAAGTATTCTCTTAAAATTTATTGGGTTCAATAAATGAAATAATCTGAACGTTTTGCAGTCATGTGATAATAGTAATTTGGAGATACAAATAAAATTAAAGTTTTAAATAAATAATCTCTTCCAATTTTAGTTTCTTTATTACAAATAGAGGTATGGGTATAATATTATTTCCCAGCTTTACATCTTATATATTATTACAGATCCAATAGCTCATTTGTCAAACCACAATTCCACTAAATAACAATTTATTAGTTAATGTACAAAATTGTGAGTGAAAAGTTAATTATATAATACACATAGTTGCTTAATGTAACTAGCCATTAATAGTCTTCATTACTTTTTGAAACAGTAGAAATAAAATGCTAGCATCATCCCAAGCTCACTATTCTGTCATATAAATATTTAAAGTCTCTTTCTTATACTCTTGTTAAACACATTGCAAGACTTAATTTTTTCCGAACAACATGTTTTTTATGTATCTAAATTTATTACATATTTAGATAAAACCACATTTTAAATCAGTATATATAATATTTTACCTTTAAGCTCCAATAAAATTCTAGGAACATTACATAACTTATAAAAAGTCGTGCGATGTTGCAAAGTTTATATATTTAGCTTTTTTTAACTTGTGAAGGTTGCATAATGATGTTTGTAGGCTCTCCTTCTTTTTCAAGATATGTGTTTTATAAATGTATAGTTTATTGCCTATGTACGTGTATATATTGTATTGCATCGTGTAATATGTTTGATTTATTTCATATTTTTATGAAATCAGATAAGTTATTATATGTGTGTAATATATGAAAATGTTTATTTCTGCTATGTTATCAGCCACAAGATGTTCTTAAAGATGAACCAATGGAGGAAGATAATGAAGTGCAAGCTGAAGACGAATCTGTTAATCCTAAGAAAAGCTTAGAAGTATGCTCAGTAAGTTGAGTTTAATATTTCAGTTTTTTCTATATTTATCTTTATATAAGTAGTAAATTATTCCTGATTTTATTTTGGTAAGGGGTATCACATCAGTTAAAACTTTAAATATTCATACTAGAAAGCAGTCTAATCATTGCTGATTCGAAATCACTTCTTACAAAATTGTATATCTTCCAGGAGAAAGATGTTCACAAAAGACTTGATTTTATTGTGGATAGAGCTGAAATGTTCAGTCGTCTAAAGAGCACTGGTGGAGCTGGAGGCAAAACTCCTGTTAGTCCATTGAAGGTCAAGCCAGACATGTTTTTGTCTCCCAATAAACAGTCTACCTCAGCCGGAGAGTAAGTGCAAATATTAATTCATTTACAATAATTATCCTGTTATGAACAATATAGTTATTACTCCAAAAAATGTGTAACTAACCTAAGATCACTTTCTTTTAGTGTTCTAAGACTTTTGTTGTGTATTATTGGTGTAGCAATCGGATTTTTTATAACTTAATGCAAATAGGTCATTTTCTAAAATGAGCATGGCATTTTTTTTTAATATACAAAGATAAAATTCATGTTTAAATTAATATAGTCTAGAACATTTAGCGTTTTATTATTATACAGTAACTATATGCATGATAGAATATAAATATCCAGTTTATCCCAAAATACAATAGTACTCTAGTATAAATTATGGGGTTTTACGTTTTAATGACCTCTAAACGTGATTGTTGTAGCAAACAAAATAAAAATCTATAATAATATAATGTGTTTATATTAGGTGCCCAGTAGAAAACCCGTACATTTAGATCACATCTTGAATTATATATAAGTGAACGAATACTGTGTGCTGTGCTCACATTATTTGCGCACGAGTATTATGTCACGGAGTAGCACAATATTGATAAACAGCTATCCTACTTTCAACGGTAAATAAGTGTCCTCTCCAAGAAAGAGAATCTTGTTTTGTAGATTAACTAATTATGCTAAAATTCTACCGGATATTTTAATGAAATTTCACGTCTTCAATTCAGCAATATTTTTGATTGCCTACAAATAAAAGGATCTTTAGCCAGTGCTCGCAAATAAGAAACTGGACCTGCGAAAAGAATTTCCGATGAAACTGCGTGCATAAGAAAAAGCTAGCTGTTTCACCCGTTGCTCAAAGGGGTATATTTATCAACGTAGAATTTCTGTGGTAATTTGGGAATATAAAAAATATGTTCAACTTTCTTTCAAGATCCAAGCTAAAGTGCAACAGCTCAGAATGAAGAGAGGCTAATGAACAAGTCCCTGGCAATAGTTGATCATTTTGAACAATCTTGGAATGGTTCTCGGATGAATCACATTGTGGACTACGTGCTCCTGTTTATGATGAGAAAATATATTCGTTCACATGTATTCGAATTCATTACAGTTATTTACCTATTTTTTTATATATATAACTGGGACTTATATGGTAGCTTTCAAAAGTGCAATTACTATAGTTATTCACGTAGCTTATATAGTAAATGACACCTACAAGCCATATTGCCCTATCTCTGCAATTGCAATAATATTTCTAAACTGGCTTATTAAAATAATTTAAATTGTTTTTAAGTTGAAAGTAACAGAGCTTGACTATAATATAACGTCATAAATTAACTACATTCTGGTTGTACCAATGAAATAACCAAACTCTCTCTTTATCAAATATACAGTAAACTAAAAATATATTGAGATACATACATGCTAAGGTTCACCGAGCTACCAGTACAAAAAGGCATTATACAAACTGGCTTCTTCACGTTTGATTCAATTTTAAAACGCTTCAAAAACAAATTTCTTTTCAGTCATCGTCATCGACGTACAGAACAAGAAGAAGACGAAGAACTTCTTTCTGAGTGCAAAAAGACTGAAACTATTCTCTCACGATTCGAGGCTTCACCTTGGTGTACTTTGTTTAGTAATTTGGAGGTTCCCCTTCATCCTAAATATTAAAATTATATTACTTTTTATTTAGTACATTTACCTTATTGAACTGTATTATATGTTAGATTATTTATTTTTCAGATGTGACTGGTGGAGAGATGCGAGACTACCAAGTTCGTGGTCTTAACTGGATGATTCAGCTCTATCTTGATTCAACAAATGGTATTCTAGCTGACGAAATGGGTCTAGGTAAGACCCTTCAGTCAATTTCTCTTCTTGGTTATATGAAACATTATCAGAACAAACCTGGTCCTCATATTGTAATTGCACCAAAGTCTACTCTCAATAACTGGGTTAATGAATTCAAGCGATGGGTTCCTTCTATTAGAACCGTATGCCTAATTGGAGACAAGGATAGCAGAGTAAGTTTATTGAAGAACTTAGAACCTTATTCGTCTTGTAAAGGAGTTATATCTAAACTAATCTTAAGATTAAATTTCGCATCTATTGCTTAAGACATGTATAAAACATTAGTTTTAAGATATTCTAATTGTACCAATAAAACTTTTTGATACTTTCTGTTGTAATCAGTCAAAAATAGCTGTGACTAAAATTATTATCACACGAAAAAGATGGAAATTCTAGTATTAATTAAAGTCAGAATAATAGCGATATTAAAATTAGAAATATACATTAAATAAATAGTCGCCTTTGCATATCGTATGACGTTGCATGATCGCATTATACTTTTAATAATATATGTAATATATTTATTCATATAAGAAAGTGTAAGGATAATTATTAATTTGCAGTGTTTTATTAAACTTTAAAGTAGAAACATACTTAATCTCTATTTGTCCAATAACTTCCATCTATTCATTTCAGTTACGGTTGGTTCGCGAAACCATTCTTCCAGGCGAATGGGATGTAATGATAACCTCCTACGAGATGTGTATCAAGGAAAAGGCAGTAATCCACAAGTTCAATTACGTCTACCTGGTGATCGACGAGGCGCATAGAATCAAAAATGAAAAATCGAAATTATCCGAGATTGTACGTCACTTTCGTTCGGCCAATCGTCTTCTTCTAACAGGAACTCCATTGCAGAATAATCTCCATGAGTTGTGGGCTCTGCTCAACTTTCTTATGCCAGAGATGTTCCATTCGGCAGATAACTTCGATGACCTCTTCAACACAAATGGGCTCGAGGAAGATGGCCAATTAGTTCAACGACTTCACGGGGTAATTTTGTACGGGGTTACTTTAATTGCACTAATAAACTGTGAATACGCTTAAATTATGTATGGCTATTAACCACATCCGTATTTTCATTTTAAAATGCATTTTGTGTTCTTATGTCTTTACAATTCAACTTTATGTAATACTTGCATTTTTTAAATTTATTAATGTGCATTTTACAAAGTTTAACGTTTTGTAACAAAAACATTTTTTTATGAAAATTATTCACCGTTAAATTTGAATTACTTTAACACTCATTAAATTTTTTTCTTAAAATTTATATATTAATCAATCTTTTCACATCTCCCAATGACCACTCCAGATTCTTCGGCCCTTCCTCCTACGTCGTATCAAAGCCGATGTGGAAAAGGGTCTTGCACCTAAGAAGGAGACCAAGATATATATCGGCCTGAGCAAGATGCAGCGAGAACTCTACACCAAGGTACTCATGAAGGACATCGACCTGGTAAATGGTGCCGGAGGAAACAAAGCGGACAAGGTGCGTTTGCACAATATTCTCATGCAGTTGCGCAAGTGCTGCAATCACCCCTACCTCTTTGATGGAGTGGAACCGGGACCGCCTTACACCACTGAAGAGCATATTGTTGACAATTGTGGAAAGATGGTCCTTCTAGACAAACTCTTACCTCGTCTGAAGGAACAGGGATCCCGAATCCTGATTTTCAGTCAGATGACTCGGATGTTGGACATTCTGGAGGACTATTGCCTGTGGAAACAGTATGAATATTGTCGACTTGATGGTCAAACACCGCATGAAGAAAGACAGGTAAGCATTTAAATACACTATCTAATAATTAATATTGGTTGTAGTAGCAGTAGCTTCTATTTTTTTACTTTGATATTAAATAATGCAATTAATAGTATTTCAAATTAGTAACAAAAACGTGGGTATTCGTGTTTTCGTTGGTATCTTTAATCCAAACTATACATGTAAAAATGCTATTGGTGATCTATGTCATATTTTAAAAATGTAATTTTTACACTAGGATAAAGTTTTAATGCTTCTTAGGTAATATATATTTTTTTAATTTTTGTTTTGTAAATGTTTTTTTATTACTTCTTAAAGGTTCCGACTGATTGTCATAATTATACATAATATATTAGCATTTACAGAAATTACCCCCTACACGAGTTTTACCATAATACTTCCAATTCTTAACTAACAACATGTTAAAAATACTTAAAACTTGCTGATTATATATAATACTTTTTTATACTATTACATGTAATATTTTCTAGTTATAAATCTGAGTAGGGTAAACTGTCAAATTTGTTTCAAAGGATGATTATTGTGTCTCTTGGTGTGTGGAAATGAGGCTCTCAAAAAATTGCCTATTTTACATTTTTTATTAATCTACACACTGCCATTTTTCAAACTGATTTAAGAATCTTTCTAAATAAATATAATATATTGATATAAAATAGTATTTACATGTTTTTCATCTATAATAGCATACTTAACGATATAATTCATCGTAGTTTAAAAATCTCAACACAATATGAAGCATGTTAACAGTCCTGTTACTCCTTAATTTGTAAAGTCATGATAGTGTATATAATTCATAATTCAACTCTATAATTTGGAACGTTTATTTTTGACGTCAGTTTATCAGTTCAATAATATTTTCATGACAAAAATAATATTTTACTTTACACTGACTTCAATAAAACATCTGCTCTATATGTTTCTGTTTATAGATTTCCATAGATGAATACAACCGTCCTGGATCATCCAAATTTCTTTTCCTCTTGTCAACTCGTGCTGGTGGTTTGGGAATCAATTTGGCCACCGCTGATATCGTCATCCTCTACGATTCCGACTGGAATCCGCAGGTCGATCTCCAAGCCATGGATCGTGCCCATCGTATCGGCCAGAAAAAAGTGGTCAACGTCTTTCGTTTCGTCACTGAAAAGACTGTCGATGAGCGAATTATCCTCCGTGCCGAAATGAAACTCCGACTTGATAATATTGTCATTCAGCAAGGTGAAAACTCATTTCTTGTTTGGTTAAAGACTTAATTTTCAGCATATAAAAGCAATATAACATCCAACAATTTTTTTAAATGATCAACCCTGAATTTCCAATCATGTTTTAAAATTATAAGTCTATTATTCCTGCGAATGGTATGCCAGTTCATAATATATTTTAACTGTGACACAACGTATTATAGCAAATCCGTTTCTTTTGTAGAAGTTAATACTTAATCTGGCTCGCTTCTGATTCATTCTCCCTTTGTGATTGCGTTTTATCAGCAACACCATATGTTTTCTTTACACAACAGGTCGCCTTGTCGAGCAGAAGGCTAACACACTACAAAAGGGAGAAGTTCTGGACATGATCAAACATGGGGCCAACTATATTTTTCGAAGTAAGGAGAGTGAAATCAAAGACGAAGACATTGATGCCATTCTTGCCCGTGGAGAAGCCAAGACTGCCGAAATGAACGAGCAAATGTCAAAGTTGGGTGAGAACAATTTGCGCCAACTTAAATTCGATACAGCAGATGGCGACACACCCTCTTCCGCCTATATCTTCGAAGGCGAAGATTATCGTGACAAGCATAGCAGACCGGCTCTTGAGGTAGGTAGCTTTTATTTATGACGTATTCCTCTTTCTATTTTAGTGTGTCTTGGGCATCTTATAACAAGTAGAATAGTTTTAATATTGTCCCAAAACTCATAATTTCACATAATCATTTAGTTAGTGTAGTTTTAGTATTATACATCTGTCATTTTACACCAGATATTCTTTCATAAATGATTGATGAATGTATATGATTATCATTAAGTCCTCCTGACTACTGATAACTGTAAAGTAATATTTGACTAGTTTGCTCTTAAAGTGAGGTACATTATTGGCCGCTATTAGTTACAGTATGTAAATTAATTAAAGCATTTCGTATTATGTTCTAAGTAATAAATAATTTAAATTTTTTCGAAATAGTTATTATTTGTAAGAAAAACGTAAATAATTAATTTTACTTGATATCTAATTTTGTGTTTCATGCAGGGTTGGATCGAACCTCCTAAACGAGAACGCAAAGCAAATTATGCAGTCGATGCCTACTTTAGGGAAGCACTTCGTGTTTCTGAGCCTAAGGCTCCTAAAGCTCCTCGTCCACCTAAGCAGCCAAATGTGCAGGACTTTCAATTCTTCCCGCCTAGACTCTTCGAGTTACTGGATAAAGAAATTTATGCATTCCGGTAAGAAGATCTTCAGGGCATATAATGAAAAAAATATATAAATTAAATTCTATGTACATTCAAAGTTCTATCAATCGAAGCATAAAGTAGTAATAAACAAAGATTTCACTCTTATCAATTCTGTATACAAAATACTACATGTCTTACATAGTACATGAACTATTTTACATTTAAAAACTAGAACTGTATAAAATAATTTACTAAACAATTTAACAGTATAAATTCATATTGATACTTTTCAGGCTTGCTGGGAGATCATAGAAATTGTAACAGATGTTTAAAAAAAAAAAATTTAGTAACATAATATTTACTAATTCCATAGATACTAACAGTTTTATGATTTATAAGGTGGCTAACCCCGCTTTTATATGGTTAATCAGTATATCTTCATCACATGTAATTGACCAATCAAATGAATGTTTAGATCCAGTGTTTCCAGTAGTAACAGTATTCTTGCCGAATAAGAATAGTTACTATTGGAATCACTGACAATCCAAACATTCATTTTGATTGGTCAATTACATGTGATGACGATATACTGATTAACCGTAGTACGGTACTTACCAGGTTTCAACTAATAAATCTATAATTAGCTCAATGTTGCATTACACGCCAGTTTTTTAAGGTAGGAGTATTTACCGGGATTCGAACTTGCTACTTTTGGGCTTGAAAGCAGGAGTCCTACCCACTTGGCTACCACTCCCAAACTCCGTACTACTTCATACAAATTTTCATGAAATACAACGATTTTCTATTATTAATAATTTCAGTTATGAAAATAGAATTGATAGGAGTGAAATCTCTCCGTATTATTACTCTATGAGTCGAACAATCTTAGACATTGTGTTAGCGCTAAAAGTAAAATACATGTTTTACGTTAATACTATTGAATTCATTTTATTTAATTATTAAGTCAATTAAATGGAATATACTACCCTTTTCAGACGAAGCATCGGGTACAAGGTCCCTCGTGGTGCTGCCGACTCCGATATTGATAGAAAACAGGAACAAGAGCGAATTGATGAAGCAGAACCGTTGACAGAAGAAGAATTGACCGAAAAGGAAGATCTTCTTACTCAGGTAACCTTAAAATTTATTAATTTGTCATTAATTTCTTCCTTAATAATTTCTCCAATTGAATACTTGCTAATTTTGCTCTTGTTGTTTTTAAGGGTTTCACCAACTGGACTAAGCGTGACTTCCAACAGTTTATCAAGGCTAATGAGAAATTTGGTCGTGATGATATTGAGTCAATTTCACTTGACGTTGAAGGAAAAACTTCAGAAGAGGTAAAGGAGTACGCTCGTGTTTTCTGGTCTAGATGCAATGAAATGCAGGATGTTGACAAGCACATGGCTCAAGTAAGTTTTATTGAAGTATAATCTTTACAATATTTTCTATTAAGATCTCATCTTACTTGTAAAAAAACAATGACAACAATAAACATGTAAAGGAAACGGATACTTTTTCGTGCATATTAAAATGTTTGAATTGTATGTCTATTTATTGTTATATATGTATATATCCACTTATAAATATATGGATATATTATGTAATATTAAACAATATATAATTTTGTAATCCACAATTTCAAAGCTAATTATAAGATTAAAATAGTGTTCAATTTAAACTATAGCACATTGAAATGTTATCTAAACAAAATTTTATAATGCAATTTTTTGTACAATTTCAGTTAACATAGACATGTTCAGTTTATAAAACACATTTTGATCTTTATACTAAATATTAATAACGTCATCACCTGCACTAAATATCATAATAATTCAATAATTGGTTTGAGACTGTTTCAAATGGGTTACAACTATAATCGGTATCATGTACAATATATTCCTTGTGGTCATTACTATGGGCATCTGAAGTATAACTTAATAAGTTTGCTTAGTGCTCAATAGACTGGAATTGACTTGGTAACCTAATCATGGGGGGGGGGGCGGCCCCCTTGGTTTTTTTTTAAGCTGGGGGCGACCCCCTTGAATTTTCCAATCAGGGAAAAATTAAAAGGCACTTATTTAGATTATTTAGTTACGATAAAATAAGCAAATTATTAGGTGCACCCCACCAAAAAGATAATATACATTTTTTATAAATGTATTATTATTTATTTTTTAACGAAATAATATATTACACGATTACAATGATTTTAGCAATAGTATACTATTGACTACTGTATGGATCATATTGTCACGAAAAGATGGTATGTACACAGTCATGTAACTAGCTAAAGTAATTACTGTTTGAACATATTCAGCCGTGCTTGGCTTCGCTGAATAAATTTATCAATGGCAGCCAACTGGTAAATTTTGTCTGTGAGATTCCTGTATATGTACAGACAAGCAGTGTGGTTCAGTCTCGACTGACCCAGTAAACTCAGCCTTGCACATTGTTGCTGGTGTTGTTAAATAGATGCAAAGCAAGGTCACTGCAGAGGGGCAAACATCCTTCAAGACTGAATGAAGATGCAGAACTTCACAGAGGTGGTGAATGTCAGTGCTTCCTAAGCCATTTTGTTTGGCAACTGCATGAATCTGTGAAAGCTCATGGTGGATGGTTTCAAGTGACTTTTCTCTTGGTAAGTCTGCCTTGTAAAATTCAAACACCTGTGGCAGGCTGTTGGCACCTGGTACACACAATGTCTCCTCCAGTGAGGCTAGACGTGCCAACTCTTCCATGGGATTGTGGTGGAAAATCGAGTTGACAGTGCAGTTTTGAATAGAGTCTTGTATATTTGAGTGTACTTGGCACTGTCAGATGATGCCAGTGGCACCACAACACACTAGCGATTCTTGGCCTGGAGTACATGAATCTGCATAGCATCAGCTGCCTGCTTTGATGCATTGTAGAAAGCATCAGGCATTCTCAACAATGTTGTGACCTGCCAGTCCTTCAACTTTCTGCCAGATGAACTGGACTGTAGCCTTTGGAGTCTGAATTGCAACATGTACACCATGGAACATGTCAAATAGTCTTTCCAAGAGTTTTGAATTTCTGCATTTTTATAATGAATCCTCTTGCCTTCAAGCATGAATCCAGAGCTATAGTGGTGTCATCAACCAATTTAGCAAGCCAATCAATGATAACGGTATACAGCAACAGAAATGCTGACAAGGCTCCCACTCGAAGTGTCCATTGTGTTGGACAAAGTGGTCTCAGTGAAACACTCGACCTGTCATTGGAATCTGCAAGAAAAACAGAAAATGACACCTGATGGGGAGAATATTGTACAAATTGTACAACTCTGTGAATATGTTCCTGAGCCTTGGCAAAGTAGACATGACTAGCCACACAATCTTGGAGAACCAAAGAAAGACCATGACTGGAACAATAACTGAAAGTACAATCGGGATAGTCCTGCAGAATTCGTGTGGCCACTCCTGTTCAACAACCTCTCATGGTACTGGTTCCATTGTAGCTTTGGGCTTATGCATCATTCATATCAAGACCAACAGACAAAACTGCCTGTTTTATGGTGGTGGTGATGTCTGCTGAGGTGTTGTCAAGCTATGCAAAACACAACCATGATTCATACACATGAAAATATTCATCACAATAGCACACAGAGGCTAAGCCACTCGACCATAGCCAAGTCACACACTTTGTCACAAATCAAACCAAAGAATTTGGCTTTTTGAAATTTTTCAACAATACCACATAGCATGGTATGCGACAGGAGTTCGAGTATTTCATTCTGAGAAGACCAACCTATATATTTATCGTGCAACTCCATTGAAAAGTACTTCTCAAAGCTATCATTGTGTCTTGTGATGAGTTTCAACAACTCCAGGAAATTCCCCTCATTTCTTGAATGTTGATTGTGTTCTTAAAAGGCCAAACCCTGCTTCCTCAGATAAACAACTGCATCAAAAATTACTTGCAAACCCTGCATATTCTGTAAGCATTGCTTGTCCTGCTTGTTTGAATATAGGATGACATGGCATCAGAAGTGTCAGCTGCCAACTTGACTGCCACAGAAGCCTTATGAATCTTGCTCTTCTCATGTATCCACAAAACATCCTTGCCTTTACAATAGTCTTACATTTATTCAAGAAATATACTTTCTACTTACTGTCTGTTCAACTGCAGACTGCCAACAGAAAGTTAGTTATGCAATTATACAAAAAGATGCATATATATACAAGCATAGTCTGCTTAGCAACTATTCTGCTGTTGGTTTATCAGGTGTCATGTATGTTGTGTGTTAATAGCAAAGACATTATATTGGACAGATTTATTGATTGTCTGTTGATATATTATTTAAATAATTCACCTATATATACTCAGCATTACTGTTAGTCATCAGTTTACAGTCTACATATTGCTAATCTGACCTTACTCGTAATAAAGACATTATAATTACTGTATGTTCTAAAATAATTGCTCATATTAAGCGACTTCCTCCTGTTAACCCAGCTATTTTTAATGAATTAAGATTTTGCCAGGACTAGCCAGTTTTGCTTGTATTAAATGAGGTCTTTAATTAACCAAGCTCCTATTTTAAGTGGACTATACTGTACATGCCTTAAAGTAGATATTAATAATGGGTGAATTTATGTTTAGTTTTCTTAGTCTTAAGACTAAGACTACATAAATGAAACATACACTCACCCAATGTATGTATAAAATAATGGTACAATTTTTTTTTCAGTTGTGGACTGGCCCCCTTAAGTTTTTAGAAAGTTTGGCGCCCATGGTTAATTACATTTATCTATTTATTTTTGACATTTAACAAGTAACCCCTATACAGTATTAAAAGCTGGCAGCCACTTGCTGCCACAACCACACCACGATTATCAAGCATCTCACTATCCTTTACGATAGTATTACAATATACATTTTATTTTAATTGCATTTATTTTTTGTTTTATTTACATTTTATTTATTTTCTAAAAAAAAAAATTTATGGCCCACTTCTGCAGGATTGCCAATTGAACAACCATTTGCCTTTGGTAATGCATGTAATAATATTCTAGATATTTACTATTTAGTCTATAGTTATACTCATAATTAATTATTTTTATTTCATTATATAGAGTGGATATTTTAGAGTAACCAATTCATAAACTTGATATTTACCAATGGAACATTCCATTAGCAAATTTTTAAAAATATAAATGGTACATGCAGTTTGCAAACAGTTTATATTGTTTGATACAACATACTGTATCCTCCAAACACACATTTGGTTTGCAAACTGAACATGCAGTTTGAAAATGGTATGAATTCACCAAAGGTATACAACATATACAAGGAGATTCAATAAGTTCTCAGACTCAATATCAAAGCAATACTCTACACATATAAATCTGTAATTTTATGAATACCTAATAGACATATCTAAGTCTAAGAAATTGGTGAACAGCTCAAGTCAATAAATCTATAAGTATAGAATAAATACCTTTATAATATAGATTTAGGAAATCTAAATTAAAATTCTGCTAGAATTAGAAACATGGCAGAAATAGTAAATTTTTCCCAAAAATGTCAAAAAGTATAATTTTATCCATAAAGATATTTCATCCGATATAAAACTGCAGTCAATGTTAAGGACATTACTTTGTGAATTTATAAAGTTCATATCACATGTTTCCAGTAATATTTTTACTCAGATTTTCTAAATATAAATTGAAAGTATCTGTGGAGATATTGACTTAACATTTTCACCAATATCTTAAGTTAGTTCCATTGTTCATAAAACTGCATAGATTAAATGTATAGGGTATAACTTTAATATTTAATCCAAAAACTTATTGAAGCCCCCTTGTATTAGTAAATTGGTATATTTACCAACAAGTTTAAAAATTGAACTTCTTACTAAAAAATGTTAAATACTTATAATTACAACTTACAACTTTTACTTTAAAACTGGCTTTAAGTCATTATTTAAGTTAGATATGAAAAATGTCTTGGGTACTGTGAACATACTAGGATAGCTTAGATTATCATTTTTTGGAACACTACCATAAAGATTCAATATATCAAGGGATGCAAAGGATTGAACAAATGAAATTAAAAGACTAATAGTTGTTGCAGTGGATGACTCAGCAATGTCTCTTGCTTGAGGCCTGTCTTCAAGGCTAAACAATTTGATGTCATATATTGCAGCCCACCTTCCAGATAGAGATACTTTCATTAAATGGATCAAGTCAATTAAAGAACCAATCAAATCCTTCACATCCCTTGATGACCCAAATCTTTATGGCAGTGTTCCAAGAAATGATAATCCAAGCTGTCCTAATATATTCACAGTACTTAAGATATTTTTCATATCCAACTCAAATCATGATGCAGTACTTGATAATTTCAATATTGAAGATTTTATCAAGCTTATGAAAATTGCCTTATCAAAGATCTTGTTTTTTCCCAAGGTGAAATATACATACTCTCAAATCAATGGCCTGTCAATGGGGAATCCACTTGCACTAGAGGTGGCGATCATTTCTATGAATTAAATAGAAAATGCAATCATTACTCATATAGATCACCATGTATACAGGAAATGATATATTGATGATATCTTTGTAGCTTCCATAGCAGAAAAATCTCACTCAACATATCCTGAACACAGTCAATACAGTGAATAGTTGTATGCAGTTCACAATTGAAAAACCCATCAAACAAGGTTATTTACCTTACTTAGACTGTGAAGTCAAATTATCTCAAGATGGAAAGTTCCAAACACATTTCTACTTTAAGCCCATCCACATGGTACAGTTAATCCCTGGTCTTCAAATAATAGCCCATCATCCCCCAAAGAAGTCATAGTGAATTGAGAACTCAGAAGACCTATCAACTGATCTACCAGTGAAGAGAACACTACATACTCTACTAATTTAATAACTAATAGATTCAAGAATAATGGATATCCAACAAGATTCTTAAACAAATGTTGCCTTTGTTTTTCAAAATCGTCAGACAACCAATCACACAAAAGGAATACCAATCCTACAAATGTAAAATGTCTACATCAACCAAATAGTCAAATGAAGGTTTGAAGCAATTCTGTGCAAAACAGACTGAGTGAAGAAGTAAAACTTTGGTTTTGATGTGAAATTTTTAAACCATCAAAAGAAAGAATCATATGTCCACCAAATTGCACAACATGCCAGACTGTCAAGGTGAAGAACCAATGCTCATCCAAGTTTCTTATATATGAAATTACCTGCAGCTATTGTCAACATTGATACATTGGAGAGACAAAGCATATTATTGGTCAGAGAGTTTGTGAACATATCAATGGCTCAGGTTTCAGCACAGTCAGAGACCACTTCAAGCATGAACACAAGGACAGATGGCATACAGATAGATTCTGTACACATGGTGGGTCATTCACGATGACCTCTGAAACAATGCAAAGAGAAATCTTAAATAACAATATATCAACCCCCATAAAAATCTTCTAAATAATAAGTTGAAGGCTTGAAAGTTATGTTTGTGTAAACTTTGTGTAAATTGTATAAGTAACTAACCTTATTACTTTCTCTATTATCAGTAGTTTCATTTATTATATAATCATTTTTTTCTGATCTAATTATACTTGTGAGTTCTACTTCAAAGAATAGCATAATTGTAACACATTCATTGCTTTGATATATTATTGACTTGTAAGCTGTAACCATTTCACTTTTACACTGAGGAAGCTATGAACATAGTGAAACATCTGCAGTCTTATAATAAACATTTTATCCAAGAAGATGCTCTTTTGTTTTACTTTTGTAAATTTTGTATTTAGCCTTTTCTTGATAGGCATCTCAACATTTATGATATTCTGAAAGTGTCTTCACCTGACTTCATGTTTTAATGCTTTTTTAATTTTTAATCAAAATTCCATTTAATTTTTTATTTTATTCTCCTTGAGAATGTGACTATGGGCCTCTTTAGGGACACCACACTTTGATTGAATTCACAAAACATTGAATTATGGAATGTAAATTATATATTATTTCAAAAGTAGTAATTATCAAAAATAAATTGTTTTAGAAGGCAGCATTTTTATTGACTCCACAGTTTATGTGGTTATACATGTATATTTATTGATATAAAAGTTAAAAAATATACATATATACAATACAAAAGTTTATAGCAGTATGTTTAATGACTTATCAAAATTTAACCAGAGAACATTAAACATATTATATCTTTGAACAAAACGTTATATTAAATATACCACTAAAGTTAGACTACTCAATGATATTATTTATAATATATTAAACAATTATTTCAATTATACAAACTTCTACATATTCTGACAAATAGATTTTAATTATATAAATATAAATAATTAAAAATAATATTCACATGTATTAAAAAAAATAAGATGTATTGTCAAAATTCTTTCTCCTCAGTTAGTATATATATGCCATTTTGCCCAGTGGCATCCTGGTAGATTGTTCAGCCAACAGTTTCAACCTGAATCCAGGGGAAATGTCTGGACCTTCATGGAGGCTGA
This sequence comes from Invenusta paracnida, assembly GCA_036023295.1. NCBI lineage: Eukaryota > Metazoa > Platyhelminthes > Proseriata > Coelogynoporidae > Invenusta > Invenusta paracnida. Next base: position 9,598 of record JAYRBW010070861.1, on the reverse strand, counting down.
ACTAGACAGTAGTATATGGCATACCCAGCGGCATCCTGGTAGATTGTCCAGCCAACAGTTACAACCTGAATCCAGGGGAAATGTCTGGACCTTCATGGAGGCTGAACTAGACAGATACATAGTATATGGCATGCCCAGTGGCATCCTGGTAGATTGTTCAGCCAACAGTTTCAACCTGAATCTAGGGGAACATGTCTGGACCTTCATGGAGGCTGAACTAGACAGTAGTATATGGCATGCCCAGTGGTATCCTGGTAGATTGTTCAGCCAACAGTTTCAACCTGAATCTAGGGGAAATGTCTAGACCTTGGCCTGGTAGATTTCCATCACAACATAATATAAGATCATGAAGAAGTTTAATACTTCAAATAATTAAAACACATTTTATTGGTTGTTACTTTCTGAATTGAAACTTAATGCAAATTTTATTTCCACTTTGCTTTCAAGCAGATAGATATAATAGAAAGATTACTAAAAATTTCTTGGATTTTACAATTTATTTTTTTCCACATTGCTTGAATCATATTATTTTTCTTGGCACTTACACAAACTGCAAATCATTGCTACATTATTAGTTGTAAACATGTCGATTTACAACCTTGTTATTTAAAATGGTGGATTAAAACATTTTATGCCTTCTTTTATATTATTATTTTACTAAGTTAGATATATAATATGGATACATTTTTGCTATATAAATTGGTATTTATTATTTGTAAATTATTTTTGAATTACATTTTTTCTGAGTATTATTATCAGTTTTGTACTCGTAACATTTATTCTACACTGATTTTATTTAGATGGTTAACTATTTTTGTTCTATTATATTTTCAGATATGAATATAATTCGATTTCCCCAGAACACATTTCAAGGTGTAGTTTCATTTCTAAGAAAACCAGTATTTCTTAATCAGGGTAACTTGTGTAATTCTATTTTGGTTATTATTTATTGACATATTTAATAGCATTTATATAGTGTTTAATATAGTATATATTAAATAATATATTAATATATTTATAGTCTGCTGATAGATACTTCTATGTTAGTAAAAACATGCACATAGATTTTAAACTATTTTTCAACATTATTCATTTATGCTTTTTAACTGGCAATTTTTACATAATTTAGAGTTGTATATTTATTTTTAAGTTGTATTATTATATTTTATTAATATAATCTACACATTTTGTACTTGTGCTTAAAACTCATATAAAAATTTTGAATATCGTAATTATATTATTCAAAGAATTTTAAAACTATTTTTATTGTTCTTATCCTATTTTTTTAGTAACTCCATGTTACTCAACTGAATCGGACGTAAAATGTCATCCAGATGATGTAAATGTTTTATTTTACTAATTTTATCTTTAATAACTTTGAAATACATGTATATTTTCTGCTCCATTAGGTAATTTAAGTAGTTCTAGGACACTTCTCCTTCAATTAAGATTATATATTTTCCAAACATTTCAGCCTGATGTGCTTCCAAAGGATCCTTACAGGAAGCCCATTAAGCGCTGTATTATATGTGAACATAACATACCTTTAGGTTACAAGGTCAGTGATACGCACACATCTCTTGGCTTTTTCTTTCAGTTACTTAACTGTTTACACAAATTATATAAAAATACTTCGTTTAGTGAAGTCATTGAAGACGCCACTGAGACATTAAGTGCAAAAATTAAAATTTATCCACTATAATGATCAGGAAACTTTATTATTAATTGTATAAAGCTAAAAATTCCCTTAATAATAAGAAAAAATGATAAATATACTACCATGCAGTTGTAAAATGTTTTCAGCAAAATAAGACTTTCTTTAGTCACATTCTATTGTAAATATAATAAATACACAGTATATATTGATATTATTAATTGATTAAATATATAGATTTTTTTTATTTAGTGATGTAGTCTCAATAAACTAGTACTATTTTTAATTAAATACTTTGATTTTATTTTGTATATAAGATTTATATAATATATGTAGATATGGGTTAATTTTTGGTACATATATAATAATATTCAAATGAATTGAGTTGAATTTATTTAAATCGATGTTTGTAAGGTACTTTCTCAAAATAATATATAAATCTCAGATTAAGGAATAAACAGAGTTGACAACTAAATATCTCGTGTCTCTATCTGAATAATTTTATAAACTTTTAATAACAGGGTGCATTTTATATGTATAAATTATTTTTGTTATTTCTAAAACATACCATCTAAAACATTAAATTAGAAATATTATTCCATATACCTAAATCATTTCAAATAAATTCAATAGTAGTAAGTAATTATTAACTATTATTTATTAGGCATTGGTTCAATATATATGTTCTTTAAAGAGTTTGAAGACAAAAGAAAAACAATTTTTACTATTATTCATTATGCATCCACTCTTCATATTTATTATGTTAGTTTATGTTAGTTAGTTATATTATAGCTGTCTTATGATGAAACTGTCCTATTGATTATATTTTAATATGATACTTTGCGCGAGGTATTTTAAAAATCATTTGAAGACTATGCATTTATGATTTTATTTTTTTGCTTTCATTTTGAACGCTTGTATAAACCTACTAAAAGCTCGAGTATTATAGTTGAAACAAAATTATTTGATAGAACTCGGCAAACTTTAATTATTTCGAGATGTAATAATGGCCTATACGTGATCTATACGCATGAACATCTAATAATAAAACAGCTGGATCGAATGATCAATAGGAATATTTCTGCAGAAGAATTGTAATATGCTTGCAAGTGTTTTGCATCAATACATTTATTTTCTGGTGTTTTAACGAAATAATCCTTGTTAGAGTGCAATACGTTGTATACATTACAAAATGCAGGATTTAATACCTTTCGAACTGCAGTGAGCTATATTTTTAATAAAATATAGAAATTCTATATATAAAATTCGATATATTTAAAATTCTCTTCATAGAATTAGTCTTATTTTGCAGTAGTACAGAGCTTTTATAGTTTTTATAGTTATTTTAATGCAATTATATGCCCATTCTGTATATTAGTAACTAATTTTAATACAGTTTTGAAGAAAATACAAAATTAATACGACGACAAATGCAAAATAAACAATGTATTTAAGTTGATTTTTTAACTGATTTAATAAATACATGTCTAATATCTAATAAATTAGATATATTAGAACTTCTTATAAGTAAAATTATTTATTGGAAAATTAATTAATCATTTCATTATAGTTTATCTAATTCAAATTGACTTTAGAGAAACTATCAAATTATTATAACATTTTTCTTTAGACTGAGTATGACATCATTCGAATGCTTCTGATTTTTCAACTTTGGTTCTAGTTTCGATTTATAAAGTGTTTTTGTGATTTTCAATAACTTTCTATATCATCGAGTGAAATAAATTGACTATATATTGATGGATACAATAAGCCGATTAATTTAAAAGCAATATATCGTCAATATATAATGTCTTTTGACTAGGAAAACAATGTAGGTGATGCAACATGCTCTGCACATGACTCTGGCCGGAGTGATCTAATAAGATTATCATGACAGTATGACAGCTGCGCATCTGCATAGCAATATTTATTAAGTAGCAATTTATTTTAATAACTGCAATTAAAATGGCAGTTTTTAATAGTTTATATGTTTTTCACTTGGTAAATGCTGTCCTAAATCGGACCATTGATATTCGCGTTACACAACTTTTATCCAACGCTTTCTAAATATGTAGTAATGCCTTGCTTAGCAAACATTAAAAAACAGAACATATTCTAACGCCGTCATGCAATTCTCAGATGCTTTTCTTTCTGTCAATATCAAAGTGAGCAGAGATGTATACTTAAACACATATAAATTTGATGTGTGAATTTTGAACGAGAATAATAAGCATTTATGTAGTAAAGGTAATGGTTGTGTGTACGGAAATATATTCACATTTATTCTACTTTTAATGCAAATGAGGCCGCAACGAGCTGCTAATTTAGAGTAAATAATCTTTATCAAGTTGGATTATTTTAATCTCAACTATACACAAAAATACAGTGTATATATCACCTTCATTATTCCTGTTTTATATATTTTAGATTACGTATATGTAAATTAAATATTATAATATTTAATTTCATATAAATTGTTCTAAATTTAACTGCTCATTTTCTTTTTAATTTATTACATAAAAATGTTTTAAATTATTTAATCTATTCTTATTGTAGGTCAATCTTTTATCCATCAAATAACGAATATCAAAATAGTACATTATCAAAAAACAGCATTCAAAATAATTTATAAAGTCTTGTTTATTTCTGTTTATTTGAACTAAAATAGATTTTTACGATGGTCTATATTAATTTAAAATCATGTGATAAACACGTGTTTTGTGATTAATTTAAATTTAAAATATTGTAATAAGAAAATCTTTTAATATGTAATTATTCATTTATTTGTAGAACGTACAGCTTTTGTCTCAATACGTGTCTCCTTACACGGGTCGTATGTATGGACGCCACATCACTAAACTCTGCAGGCCAATGCAAAAAAATATTAACCGGTTGATTATTAAGTCCAGAACATTTGGTAAGTATATAATTATTGATGGACAATTAATACCATTAATTAATGACATTTTTATTGAAATATTCAAGTAATTTATTTTGATAAATGATGCGTTTTTCTTTTCATCAAAATTCAAATTACTCTACAAACTGAGTTTTTCTTATACCTGTAAGATGATAACTTAATTTAAATTTTAGGATCTACTTTTTAGTATTAATATTTTTTCTACTACTACTGAAATAGATAGTACTATTGATGTAATACTGTTAAAATTGTTATTTATTTTAAAGTTTACAGAAGCCTCTTGATCTATAAAAATTTATCGAAGTATTTTAATTTAGAAGACATTTTGGAATACGAAATATTGATGAATAAAGTAGAATTTTCGCAACAATAAGGTATCAATAAAGTTTTTAAATTTACACTTTAGTTATTCTTTATTAATATTCTCCATATTATTACATATGAGTATAATAATTGTTTTTAAAAATAATTTTCATTTTTGTATAACATTTTTGCGCTGTAAAAGCATTAATTTACTGTCACAAAACTTAATAAAACTAATTTTTGTAAAAAGAATAGAGATCTGAATGGGGCATATTAAAATCATCAGAATCTATACGTGAATATATATTATGCAAAATATAATCCTGGTAGAATAGGTAAGGCGGCATCGTTCTGACTATCCAGTTAAGCATATACGAGCACTACTGGTTTTTACTGGATTTTGTTGTGCACTTATATAACTGTTGCTTCCATTTTAAGCTAATACTAAACATATTTTACAGGATACAACATTAATTTTACAGTGTTGGTGCAACATTTTCTGGATAATTACTGTATTAGTGTAATTACAAAAATGGCGAACACACTGATAAACATTTTTGGTTTGTTTGAGACTGATAGTATATTAAAAAACAAAACAATTATGTGACCCCGAGAACGTTTCTGTGGTTATTCAACAGTAGGTTTGCATCAGCATTATTATATTATGTGTACATTATATTTTAATGTTTTGCTCTTGTTCTATCTTTAAAAAATATGAATAGTGGTATATTCATCCTGGCATTTATACGTGATTTAATTTTCAGTTTTAAACTATGATACGTAATTCGGTTTCTTTTGCCCAGTATATGGCAAACCTACTTCACCTGTAACTTTCCGTATCTCCTGTTATATTATCTAGTTCGAGACATTGCTGATCAAATTTCTGACCTATATTTAGTTCTTCGCCACAGTCATACATAGCATCTATTACTACCTGTATCATAGCCAGGCTACTGTAGCAGCTTCTAGAAGGATACGCATAGTACACTACATTTTCTTTACTGCTCTGTCGTCCGTCTTGGTTTTTTTTATTAAAAGGGATTTTTGATGGCAGTTTCCTGTCATTCGGGGATGCACTGTTTAATTTAGAGCCGAGAGCCTGATATCCTTACTATAAATATTGGATAGGTATACGGATGGTGATATTTAATTTGCATTTCTTTAAAAAAATATAAGGTACGAGTTGATCATTATACAACGATTGTTACTTTGATGTTGAATGTGGATATTTACATCTTAACTGGCCAATGAACAGACAAATATAGAAACTACTATCTAGTCTACTACTATGTATATCTACTAGGAATTCTTTGTTTTACTCAGTCAGAAAGATTATATTTTAAAATAAGATTGTTTCATCTTTTAGGTCTTATGCTGTTGCGGCTTTTATTGAAGTCTTAAAAGTATTTTAAACACATAAACAGTATATTATAGATTGCATGATCGCATCGCTTGCATCTTATTTCATTTGTATGTATATTTAATAACACTGTAGTTTGGTTGAAGTCCCGAGAAAAAGTTTGCTTTTTATAAACTTTATAATATTAGCAGCCTTAGTTTATAATTTTTAATTAAAAATCTATATATAGTCGGAAATATTTTTTGACAGCTATTAATTTGTAATTACATAACTTCGCACATAAATTTGGTTAAAAATATTTATTACGTTAGCGGACATTTTTTTCTGTAAAAAAATTAGGTTAAAGTTTTATGAGGATTTCTAGTACCTAGTTTGTATACCTTGTAACATCCATCGAAACATTTTGTTTTATATGTATAATTATTTATTTTAAAACAAACTGTTTATATTAGATTTTGTACTGTGGATATTGCTTTTAAATGATAATATAAGTATATATACATATATATTTGTCAGAAAATATTACTGATTTTCATTCGGGGCTGCCTGTTTTACATTTCTAATATTTAGTACAGCTTTGAAAACGGTTGACTTGTGAAAGGATTGCTTACTGTTATTTTTTACATTGGAAATTGCAATAATTCATGTGTGTTATACGTTGTTAGTTAGGTTTTAGATAACGTTACTTAAAAACTCCAATCTCTTGTTGTTGTATGTTTGGGCTAACTTTAAACTGGCAATGGACTAACTATACGCTTGTTATTACTTCATTTGATGTGACGGGGTAAATAGATTCTTGCTTTTTGAGAAAGCAATCTTTCTTCCCTTTACGACTATCTGTTAAATTTGAGTCTGTTCTGACGATCTTCGTCTCTAGATTTTTTCTTCTTCGCTTTCTTCGTATCACTATATAATTTGATATTCGTGTGATTTTGTGAGAAAAGTTTGTAGACCCTGTTGGGGATTTTACGCTTGCTTTTTTTGCAGTCTGATGTTTCTGTACCTGTATGTGGGAGATTTCATGTTCGACTCTTCACTGTATCTTTCTACCTGACTTTTTTATATTGCACTCTCATATTTTCAACTGAACGCGTTTGCGCGCGTTCCATTTCAACTTTACTTTTATATAGGCTAAAAAGTAAACCACGAGACAATAAGTTTTACTTATTCTCTCACTTTTTAGAGGATTTTTTTAAATTTCTTCAGAATATATTGGACAAATAGATGTACAGAAAAACAGTTCTTTGACTGTTCTATAAGATTTATTCAAAAACACATACTTTTTATGTTATTTGTTCGATTGATTAATTGTAAGTAGTTATGGAATTGTTAGAAAGAAAAGTTTTTTCAAACGTATTTTTGTATACACTAGCTCCAACATATACAAAGTTCATAAAGTACTGACTTCATTACATATTATCTTTTTGATTGGCTCAAAAGATATATTTCAAACCTTAGCATTTTACATAAAATAAATTATTTTTTGCAAATATAAAATGTTAAACAAATACTTTATACCTTTGTATTGTGTTCATAATATCATTACTTCCACTTCTTATATACTTAATTTGCTTCATTACTTGTAATAAAAGCATAAGTGATTATTGCAATGTAGAATATAGCAGAATTATTATTTTAGTAATATAAATGTTTTATTAATTTTATTTTAGGACCTGTCATATACTTATTTACTTCAATTTTGCATATTAATAATGATTTTGCTTGTTTAACTCAATTAACTGCCTATAGATTTGATTGTGGTTCAACTTTAGACAAGGGATATTATCCTACGTTTTGTTACTGTGTTACCCGACCTATGCATGGCTTAATAAATCAATGTCTAGTATACTTTGTGATAAAGTTAACAGTCGTTGTAGGACAATGCCCAACTGTTTAGTCTCAAGGTCACTCCATGTGTTTTCTTCATTGGAATATCTAACGAGAGTATGGAAACATTCATAATTTTGACAACTTATAATATTTTAAGAATGCCTATTAATGCTTCTTTGTATTAATGAATAATATATCAACCTGCGAAAGTACACATAATATAAATATTAAGTTGAATATATTATTATAACGGAATATTTCTATAGTATTTATATTTTAAAGTACACTTTATTTAATGTATATTTACTCGATGTTTTTCCTTTTTTTAGGATTCATGCCCTATGAATGCAAGGAAACCCGTTTTCTGCAAGATCCAAAATTAATGAGAAGCCCCATGCCTCGTGTTACACCGCTTATCAAATAAATCTGAGCTTTACTAAATTATATAGACGTATAGTTATAGCATATAATGCTTGTAGATAGTTAGGATACTTTTTCAATGGCCCTTTATTGTACTCAATGATCTCTTTATTGTGTTGAGTGGGAAATATACTATCCGTTTAAACCTTTTTATTTTAGTTCCTATATAGAATTGTTGGGAAAAGAGTTTTTACATATATATTTTTATTATTTCTATTAGAGTAAAAAAAATTAAATATATTTTTAAATATTAAATATGTATTAGAGTAAAAAAGCAAAGGACTTTATTGTATAATTTACTTTTTACATTTACTCAAAGTAGGTTTCTCAGAAAATTATAGTTGTTAAATTTAAAATCTTTTGCATAGACCTTAAATATATACATAATTAAAAGATACAACAACTAAATAGAAAAGTCTGTGATAATGTTGATAAATACTTCTAAAATTAAATGCAGGTAAGAAAATCCAATTAAACCTTACATTTCGAGGACATCTTCGTCAAAAAGTACACGGCAAAAGTAACTATTACCTATGCAATCTCATTTAGTGATCTGTAATCTTACCTCCGATTTTTATATATATTATGTATATATACTAAATTCACCTACATTACTCCAAACTACTTCTTACCTGTGATGGGCGTTAACCTGGGAATATTAGATGTTTTTGAATTAGGACATTTCTTGTCTTAATTTAAATTATCAGCAGCATCACCAGTATTTTCTACTTAATTATTCTATTTAGATGTTGCAAAAGAGCCACTTATTTATGCAGATATTTCATTAAAAAATATACATCACTCGTACATAACCATTCATTAAAATTGAATTTTGGAAAACGAATAAAAATTATATCCTGCAAATATACTAGATAATGTTTAAAGATTTTGAAAATATTATTTAAGGCTAAAAGTCATTTCTATATTTAGCTTATAGTCATACAAAAATCAATACAGTTCACTAGGTAGTGTTATACATTTCTCATTAAAATATTTAAATGCTTAAGTATTGTGTTTATATATCTAGACCTATAGCAATAGGTCGTTAGCTAGTAAAGCTAAGCGAACTATGTAGTAGGTAATATAGGATAGTTGAAAATAGGGTGTTTTT
>JAYRBW010070850.1:0-26666 GCA_036023295.1 Invenusta paracnida | reverse complement strand
AAATGTTATTCTAAACTAATTTATTTTATAATAGAAGACAAGAGTCATATAAATGAATTTTTATACTTGTAACAACTACAACATTGGAGGATTCGATACAGTTATCTATAAATTGGAAAAAAAACGTTTTTCTGAAAGTAGGTCCATAACTGAAAGTATCCTATTTCGCGCGTTTTACTTCCCGTGTTTAAAGTATTCCCTGTATATAAGTATACTCTTATTATATAGTTCATATATGCATATAATGCCAAGAAGTTGTATTGAAGTAAGAATAATTTTTTAATGTGTCTTTTAAAAAATGTCATTGAAATTATCAAATAAGTGTTTTACTTATCGTTTTACAATTAAACTTAGTGGTATCAAGTATATATACAGTATAATATATTATATGTACATCATATATTTTTTCATCGTTTTCAGCACATATATGAAGCCAACTGAACACCCTAAATTAAATGCATCTGTTTTTGGTCTCTGAAAAATATTTTCATTGTGTTAACCTTATTGACAATTTGAGAGGGAACAAATTAGAAAGTTATGCGTTAAATAAAATGTAAATTCGAATAAAAATATTTAGATTATCTAATATGGGAAATGTAAACGAAGACATACAAGACTTTGGAGAGAGATAATTACAGTTCTATATTGTATATTGCAAACATACCCAGTATATATAGCATTAAATTTAAGCATTTTCAGTTAGATATTAAACTTTTATAAAAAAAGGGGGTGAACAAAATCATACAAAAACTCTTTTTTTGATAATACATATATATTTACGCCTCGTGTGCGCTTGCCATTTTGAATTATCCTCATCGCGAATTATAATACAAGAACAAGAACACCGCAAGAGTAAGTTGTTGACGTTCTACTGTGTGCAAACCTCTATTCAGTAGTATTAGTGGTTGTTTTATACAAGGATGTCAGCATTACTTGCATGAGGATATAATGTGAATCCTGGGTATGACACTGAGCGTAGAAAATCTAAGAAGCGGAGAGAAGGTTATTTCCTGATCAACTTCGTTACAGCGAACAAAATTACAGGGGTTGTCGCTTCAAGAATGTTTCTTCACTTTTTTTCTCAAGCAGTAAATATAATGACTTTAAACCTGGATAAGCGTAGCGTATGTGTGCGTAACTATATAATATGGAAACTTAGCGATATTAAATAAAATGTTTGTATAGATTTCTCTAGTGTATGCATATTTATATACGTAGATAAACATGTATAGATTCTGAAATCAACAGCCTACTGAAGAAAATAAAGGTCACAGGTGTAAACATGAGCCTTAATTAAAGATCACGTTGCTGTGGTATATATCATGGATTTGACATATATAAGTGTATTGTGTGTATCTGATATTTACGTCTATCTTTTTAGAATTAATTTTTGAATCTATAATGAGATTATTTCCTCGAAGGTATAATTCGATTTTCATATCCTGTTACCTCTTTTCATCAATCGAACTCAAAATTACATGATGAAAGTTATTCTAAAAATATAAGAAATGTATAATAATTACATTAATTTTATTATTTTAAAATACTTTTATTTATGGGCATAGCCACCACGCTTTAAATTGTGCAGTAAAATAATTGTAGATTATTTTTTACAAATATTCTATAAATATTAGTCTTCATAATGAAAGACAATGTTTAATTTTCCACATTATAAATCCATCATTGTTTCACCTATTTCTGTCCTATTTAATATTTTAAAATCTGAAAATATAATAGCACATACGTTTTCCATCTGTTTTTTTATTATTTGGAAGGTATACTACTTTCTATATTTGACAATGTTTAAGTAATCTCGGGGCACTACTACTAATGGTTTAAACTAGCTTAACAATATCGGACAGTTTTTTACTGTATATTTGGAAGGTAATGCAAGGCATGCTAAAACATTAGTATAATAGTTAATTTTAATTCATAAAAACAAATAAATAAATAACTTATCTACGTATTGTGTTACGAATTTTAAAAATATTCGTTTACAAACAGTTAGTTTAAGTTACAAAAATTATCGTTTTAATTTTTAGCTACAAACATCTTTTAGTAGTATGCTATTTATGCATTGTTTTATAATGATCAATTTAAATTTTAGAATAGAAATATATTGACATCTAAAATATGATGCGAAGGGGTTTTATATTATTTCCATGTTTATTTGAGCAAATCCTTTAAAGACATTAGATAGAAATGTATGCATTTTTTGAGTTTCATTATTAAAGTGTTTTTTGCTTCTTCCTTCGTTCGCCCCACTCAGTTTCTGACAACCACAATTCCATATCACCAGAGCAGTGGATCCCCTGACTCAGAACTTCTCCAGATCTTCAACGACATCCTCAGCGCAATGGTCTCGGGTAATCCACAAGTGAGCACTCTACTCACGGACTACATCCTAAATGGTGAGTCGCGAACTACGTGCAATTAGCATCCTGCTAATAGTATGATTTTTATCTACTCTATAAAATTCTAGACATCTTGCTCGCTATACTTATGTGGTATAATTGTTATAGGATTGATTGACTTAAATTTAAATGGTGTATCTTTAGAAATGATTTCTAACTAATCTTGTGAACATATACATACATATATATATATATTAATATTTGAATGACCTATGATCTAGTAATTAGTAGTAGTATGGTTTTGTATATCTAAATATTTATTTCAAGATTTATTAAGATCCTTGTTCTTCTTCAAACGAAACTTTTACCTTCCAATTTCCTTTTTTATTTGATCTTAATATGAATGTTGTTTTATTATATTTCTGTTTTTTTTATAATGTTCACACAATGTATTTTATATTTTGTAATTCCCTTCTTTGAAGACATTTTGCAGCATAAGTTTTATTTTCAAAATATTATTTTTTAATAATTCATTTCAGGTATTGTTTTATTTTATCTTCTCAAATGATATAAGTATAGTATGTAATTAATATATAGTGTATTATATAGATTCGTAATTCATGGGGGAATAATTTAAAACGCAAGTTTCTTTGTATTTACATATTGGTTTACATAATTTCTTTCAGTTTATGCTCCTGCGGAAAATCGTTCGATGCGTCCACTTCCCCTCTAACGAATATACCAACGATTACTCTCACCATTTGATCTCTCATCACATTCTGCCCTTCGCACAAGACACTATTTCCCTATCACCTATTTCCTAATCTTCCTATTTACCCATTCTCCCTATCCTATTCGTCTTTATCTCAGTTGTGCTCTGCTTCATTGTTTATTTGGTGCCATCTCGTGTCGATAAAATGACATACACTTACGCGCAATTTCCTGTCTACTACTCGCTAGTAGTTAATGGAGTTGAAGTGAGTTTCATAACACATTTTATCCTTGCCCGCCGCATATCTCGTTTTTCATGAAACCCACAATTACTTGCTCTTAATCATGCCATTTTTCTCGCAACCTATCTTAGCATAGAAAGTTGCAGTTCTTCTGTTTTCAGCCACACGTTTACTTCTACTTCGACATACAATTTGTATAATCCCATGTTTTTTGTTTTTATCTGTATAAAAGGAAACTCGTTGTACAAACGCATTCGATTGTAATGATTTTGAATTATCAGTGTTAAATTACTGTACTACATACACATTGAGATTATTTTTATCGATAACCACCCGTGAATAGTGTGTATCAAATCAACAAAGTCAAATTGCGTGAATTCTCCATATTTCTATTCATTTGCATTCTCGTTACTCTGTTTAACTAACTATTATTATGTAATTAATTATTCTATTTGGCTTACACTTCGCTACTTTATCATAGTCCTAGATATTGTTAACTCTGCGATCTCCCTTACGCTATCTAGTTATCGATTGTTTTGATTTTGACTTGCCGTTTTTTGTTCTTCTGGCCAGTATAAGTATCCAAAAGTGAACACCCCCGTTGTTTGACCTCTTCATTATACAATATTTTTTCTGTTTAGATTTTCGTTATTATTCCAGTGAAGCATTTCAGAGACCTTTATATATCGATTGGATCGTGTGTTTTCTTTCAATGTTGGTGTACTGTTGATGAACCGAGAAACACTTTTTTTCTTCAAAATTAAAATCAACTTGAAAATCGAACACTACAAAAATTAATAAGGAATTGGAGCAAACTTGTTTCTTGATATCTAAATCAACAGTCATCGTTCATGCTTTAATCAGTATCAGATCACATGACAAATCCCACACTGTATTTGAGTTGTATCTATCTTTTTTAATTTACTATGTATCGTAAGTTATGAAATATCCCCATTTCCTTCAACACAACTGATTTGACATTTGTCCTAAACATAAATATCCTATTATTTAGCCAATTACTTAGTGCTACTAGCATTCACATTACACATAGTATTTATATATATATAAACTACTGCTCAATATTACTGACTTATTTACAATATCTAATTCTAGGCATGCATTTCTTTCTTTTTGTGTACTTTATCGCAAGTTTGACAATATATTTTTATTTGCCAATAGCTCCGACGATTTATTTGTCTATATTTATTTACATGCACAAATAGGATACATTCAAAATACTTAATATTCTCTGTTTTAATACTAACCTAATCATTTTAATTTGGCCTGATCTTGTCTATATATCTATAAATATATTAAATGCATTGCCCCTCTATTTATTTTAAGCAATCTGCGCACACACATGTATTTTATGTTAATATATTATAGTTAAACACTATTTGAACCCATCTCTTCTTCAACTTGAAGCCAGCTTGAATTTATAATTCTTTAGTTACACAAGTCTCATGAGTTAATTACTTATAAAGCGTAGTCTATTTAAAAAATATCAAAATTCATTATTACACTTTAAAAACTGGTGTTCATTGTGTAATTTCTAAGCCGAGTCAAAAATTACAAATCTGGATAGTAAAACAAATACTAAATTTAACTCTTTTAATAAGTTCCGTTTATTCTCAGTCAATCTCGCTTGTAAAACTGAACTGATTCTGTGCGTATTATCCGACCTGCTCAGGTGTTTTGCACTTGCCTGGTTATCAGTGGATATTCTCTTTTTCCTCCAAACTTATTTTCAGAACACACATTCTATTCTTTCAGTATCACCAGTCATCATACTTTCCATGTTTGCATAAATATTATAATAATATATTAGGTATATAGTATGTGTATTACGTAGCTTAACATATTTTGTTGGCTTCAAATCTGTTCCTTATTTGTAGCACGTATAGCAGCAAACTCGTACAGGTTTTATGTGATTTAGCGAACGATTTTACGAATTACTTTTATATGTTAAATGGTATTTAGCATGATCGCTTGAAAATATATATGTTATGTTATAGTTTCCCTGAGCTTAAATAATGCTAAAATCAAGAAAATTGTTTTCATTAATTTTCATAATCATTTATTATCACATTTTTGAGCGCATAAATTTATTTCTCTTTCACTGGTATCTAAATTGTCAGTATTTACTAAACCTTTTAACCAAATAACTATCTTGATAAATATTTTTATGGCTACTGGAACAGTTTACTAGTTATTTTCAATGATTGTATTTCTGTATGTAGTTTTACTTACCAATAAATTCAACATGACAATTAATGTGTTTCAAAAATAATAATATACAATCTTTTTAGTTTTGTCAAATTGCTTTTGTTTGATTCCAAAATACATATATTTTAATTGTGAAATGTTTCGCCTACTCTGGTTGCATATATCACCTAAAGATTACCGTTGGTTTTCTGGTTACAATGATGTCATACTGTAATCGTTAATAGTGTATTATCTAAGTTCTAAAATTTGATAGTCGATCTCAGGGTGTGTTCTTTGCGATCGATAACCGTGCTTTGTAATCTAATTATGTAACCTAGATAGTGACAGTCCCTTTAAAATCAAATGTGTCCGAAATCCTTATTCTTCCCATTTGTGAAGTCATATTTTGTCTCCATCTCTATGGCTCCTTTTCATCTACCTTGGTAGATTTGGCTTTGAAGTGGTGAGCTTGTTATTTATATCATCTAAAATATCAATTACATTGTTACTATATTAGAGTATGTAATACTGCTTACAGATATTTAATATTATTATATATCAGTATAAACATATTATATATGTAATTATTGTATTTTACACATCATTTTGATCGTTTCTTCAAATAAATCTCGACATTTCTGATATTGCCTATATCTCTAAAGATCTGTTACTATTTTTACTTTTTACTTTGGAAGTTAGTTGCTTACTTTATTGTCTTCAAACACTAATATATTTAATAATCAAAAATCCATTATGGACTACTACTTATTTATTAGTAGTATACATAAAATGAGTAACATTTTATTAAATTTGAATATTTACTGAGAGTCAAATTATTAATATCTTCATTGTAAATTTATATTATGCGCATTATGATTTATTGACGTATTTATCTCTTTAGTAAAGCTGGATTTTTTGCGATTTTAATAGTTTATTCATACTGATATAAAAAACAATATAACCAGTTTGTATGCAGAATTTACAAATAAAACATTTATTACATATAATCAAATCATAGAAGCGCTGGCATATTGAGATGTTTGACTTTGCATTTCCAATGATGATCCAAATTAACCTTATAAATACGCAAGACATTTTATAACCATTTTAAGTAAATTACATTTTTGCAAGAAGTGAGATGATTCAAAACATTTTAGAATGCTACATATTTTTCTTGTTTAATTTAATATATTTTCTGTGACAATTAAAAAATAAGTAGCTCAGTTCATTAGATAGGTATTTGAAAAGTAAAGTATTAAGTTAATTTGATTATAGCTTTACGTATCTTTGTTTCAAGCATATTATGGAGAAAGCTATGTTATATACATAGATATAAATATCTATCTATAACTATTGGTATACTATATGTACTTATTTGAAAATGATATCAGTCAAAAAGATTTTTTTTATATTACTTAAATAGATTGCCAGTAGTAAATGAAAATTAGACTTTTTATTAGTCCTTGGATCATATATACTTTGTCGTTGTATTTTACAGCAGTACTATAATGGGATTATTGGGACTAGTAAAAATGTATATGTAGTTCATTTTCAAATGATATTATATACTTTGTCGTTGTATTTTACAGCAGTACTATAATGGGATTATTGGAACTACTAAAAATATCTAAGAAGGTTGAAAAGATGCAAATCAGCTCTCCTCCTATTTTGATGAACGTAAACTAAATAGTTTGTTTTTAACAAGGCTTCGATATACTTTTTCTATAATTAATTCAATTGTGTAGTATTGATTTATATCTTATTTTTGTTTTATAACGATGACTATTGTTTAAAAATTAGCATGATATAGTCATAATAAATATCTAACTACGCGTTATAGTCAAACAACAATATAAAATTTAACTGAGTATCTCAGTTAAAAAATAAAATCTGAGAGTACCTTCCTGTATAATTTTACATATTCATTTATTTCTGTAAGTGTACAATTTCGATATGATTAAATAATTGAGATACTTCAATTGATACTTTATTTTTATAATGATCCTTATAACTTCGTAAATGTTTAAAATACTGATGATAATTGAGTTGATACTTAACTATAATTACATTTAAATAAATGAAATTTTGCTAAAATGTAAATTCTAATATAAAATATTGTTGATGTTTCTTGGATATATTTTTAACCACTTATATAAATATGTGTTAATTAATATTTTACAATTTGTGCTAAACACAACAAAATTTAGAATGAGTAACTATTATCTTTTGTATTAGATTTAAAAATCATTTTATATATTTTTATTGTAAATAAATAAAATCTATGAACAATTTTTTTTAAATTGATATATACTCTCTTATATTGCTATTGCAATATACATGACAAATATAATTACGTTTTGAAAATTATAAGGCGTTTTAGCGGTCGAATCAACTTATGTTTTCGCTATATGAATGTAACAAAATACATAGTTGAAGAGAGGGCGTCTATCTACTTTGATCAAATTTATACGCCAAACCCATCGGAACCCCACCGTTTTTATTACCATCATCAATCCACATCTAACCACGATATACAAGCCCCTTATTATGTATACAAAGCAAGACTGGCCAGACACAGTATTGATGGGACAACATACAATCACAGTGTCCGCAAATTGGCAGCTAATGAAAGACTTGGACCCAGCGTGATACACACCCTTGCTTGCTGCATGAGCTGGGATGATCCTTCCATCCTCTTAACGCCCCTCTCAAAAAGATAATCGAGCGAATATGGAGTGGATAACTTCTCAGTGGTGATGTCGCCTTTTATCAACCACTTGTGCTCACTGGTGACTGTCTTTCTGGTTGCTAGCTCTCTTTGGGTCCACTCTATCCCTTCGTTTTTGTTAAACTTGGATGGTGGTCGCCTTTTCCGGACACCACAAACTGGTGACGGCCGAAAATGTTTGACTCATCCATGTGAAGTAATCGTCCAGGCTTAAAGTCGAGAACGCTAGCACAATAGCCGGTGCAGAGGTATGTAAATTTATTACACAGACCGAAAAGCGTGATGCCTTCACCCGCCTCTTTCTTCTATGTAGTAACGAATAATTCCTTGATTGGTGTACTGTTTTATTAGTGTTGATGTATCACTTGTTAATCAGTCAGTTGTTCTGGAAACAATTCAGGAATCACGAACGAATTCAGGGAAGAAAGACCGTGCTAATTAAAGACTCTGACGACGGCCATACCTTTAATCTTATTTGAACCTCGTTATATTTTAAATTTGCAAGTGTATAAGCGGGATTAACTCCAGTCAACTGTAAACCCAAATGAGACATGCAAAGCCTATTATATTGAAGTAGACATCGTAAATCAATTATTTCAAAATTAACTCATATGTGTGCATATATATTATACGACATATTATTGCTTGGCACCTACTCATTAGTTTTATTATAAACTTGACAAAAGTTTAAGTAATTCATTAGCGCTCATAACAATCTTTCAGGCTTGCAAGCTGTTAGTTTGCCGATTAGCAATCAACAACAATTTTTCTGATTAATTCGTGGTCTACTGAATATCCCCTCTAATTCTATTTGCGCTTACTAGAAATTAATCTTTAATTTAATTTAAGTTTTATTTGTTTATGTATATTATACTATAGTATACTATTTTATATTGAAAGAAATTAAAAGCCGTAACTAATCATGATTTATCAATTATGTGAAAATCGCAATATTACAACATTAGTTATCAATATATATGTATATATATATATATACTGTATAATTAGTAAAATTAAGCCTCATTGTATAGCCTCTACTATATCAGCGGATTATCAGTGTATAGCAACAAAAATTATAAATAAATCTTATGTTTATACTAGCCTCATTGGCACTGATTTTCTTTATCAAAATATTCAAGTGGTCAGTTACGAAAAGAGACAAAAAGCTTTGATTTCAACTTCTCTGGAACTACAATAAACACACAATCAGTGTATCAGTTTTTGTTCCTATGCAAGTTGTGCAATTGGCGATTAATAAAAAGACATTTTCATCCTTTTCAAGTGGTCATCAAGAGTTATTTTTGAGTTGGAAATCCTTCCTATTTATCCCTCATATGTTCGTTATAGGTCTTCAAATGAATAATGAGAAAAGTGAACAACTTACCACGCGTTTTCAATAAATCTTGTTTTCAAGTACACCAATTATCATTTGGACAGGGTGTATTATTATTGCCATAGGGACAATGATCAAATATAAATCGAATAAAATTCCAATTATCTATATGCGGTAAAATACGCATGTGCTCACTCAAATGTACACAAATTAGACTCATATGAATTTGAAAAATAATACTTTAGACTAAAATCTGTAATAAATTAAATATAACAAAATTAATTATATTTCCTGATATTTTTTTGTTATTATTGGCAATTTGATTTAGATGAAGTTTTTATGAAAACATACCATCCTATAATAAATCTAAAAAAGTATAAATATATATTATTTCATGGAAACACGCTAAACGCATGCCACTTCTGCATACATATATACATATATACGTATCAATTTTGATGTTTATTTATCTTAAACTAAATCTGAGGTAGATATTTGGCAGGTTACACTTTAATTTAAAGTGCAAAAATTCTTATTTCTATTTAAATATATAATTATGACATACTAATTACTTCTTAAAATTGACAGAAATTCAGGAATGTTCATTATATTTATACATTCAAAAGTGTACTTTTGGATTGGCGTGTCAATATTTCAATAATAATGGATATATTTGATTGCGATGCAAAATAAAACCCACAAAATTTAATTTTGTTTGAATATTCGACTACATCTATATGATATAATGCATCAATATCGTTTTCTTCAAATAATTGTTTATATGCTATAAAAAACGAATAAGTGAATATTAGAAATAACGCAATAAATATTATGTTATAAATATTGATGTAGTAGCTTAATAATGTAACTTTATACTGTTTGATTAATGCACTTTATTTGTTAGATGTATCATACACAAATACGCTATATACTACCTTATAAAAATGGTCTAAAATAAAATATGTGACTGAGGATATTTTTTCGATATCATTAAATTTCAGAACATTACCCAAACCTTAATAACCTAAATAAAATCTAATAAACTGTGACAAATATTGACAAATGTATTATACCCTATTGGCTATTTGTACCTATGATAGAACTTATTATTATTAATAAAGAGCAACAAGCAAGCATATTTTATATAGCATCAAGCGACAACAAAATAAAAACAAATATTTTGTTGTACTTTGATATAATGTAAAATATTGAAGTGTTAATTTTGACCCTATACATAAAGAATAGTTCTTATGATATAAACTCATATATTGGTAAGGTTTGATTATGCTAAAATATGCGCATGAGCTATTATTTTCTATTTGATTTTAAATTATTTTTGGGGTTTCAAGCATTAAATATTATAAACCAAAAATCATTCAACATAGAATTTATAATATTTAACAAAATGTTTCTAAATCTCGGCATGATCATCATTTGTCCATGAGATATCGACAGCTTATTTTGAAATGAATTATTTAATTTAAATGTTATATAGAAAATTTAGCTGAACTAATCTATTTATTAGAACTTGCAATAAAATTATGCCAATTAGCTTCAATTTGAATATATTGATGTTTATCCAAAAATGTTTATCTTATCAATAAACTAATATATATATAGGACATAATTCCTATGTATGGATAGACAATATAGGTTATATGGAACCTTACGGAGTGTTTCAATATTGATTTTTTTGTGCCATTATCAATTTTTTGGAAGAAGGCTTAAAAGCACTTTGTTATTAATTTGGGAAATAGACAATTTTTGTATTTTGAAAATCAATGAAAGGGTACAAAAAATAATATTTTATGAAAATGTTTAATTTTCTCAAAAATCAAATTACTCTCCATTGTACAAATTTATTTCCAATTGGCTATTTTTAATTTTCAAAAGTCTTTGAAAAGATGCAAAAGTCGATAATTATAAATTTTCTCAAACATATATTTATATAAAACTGAATTTTGCGATTTTGAGTCTATGAACTTACTATAATTTGTTATCTGTGATATGCCACTCAACAAATAAATTGAAATATAGAGAAGAGGTTTTTACTTGTCCGTATAACAAAAACAATTAATGATATACCAGAACTTCTGCTGACACTGCAAGATTTAGGTGTAAAATTATCGTCTTACGATTTTCATTAAAAAAAACTACTTACATAATACTGTCAAATTATATAGAAATTAGAATCTATAAAGGACAGCTATTTCGAGTGTATTAGCTTTCGCCATCTGGGCATACCTAAAGAAATACATTTAATTAGTAGTATTTTAGTAGGTTGATGGTCAAGTTTAAACTTATATGTTTTACACAATAAATTTTCTCTTATATAAATTTTAACATCGTCCTGCACTATAAATATACTAACTAAATGTACTATTTACGCATTTATCATTATTTATTTATTAAGTATTTATTTACTCTTATTATTTATATCGAGCTAATAGGCTTTACTCAGCTTTCTTATGACTCCAAAATTCAATATAATAATTTGGTAATCAAAAGAAATAAGTCGATAACAGACTTATAGGTTATATCATAGACTTTAAATAAATAAATTCATTTAAAGTCTATGGGTTATATATTATATAGATGACTTACTTCACTAATAACTATAACAAGCATGATAAATTGGATACAGGCTTTTCTGGGATATATAAATCTTAATTAATTATTCGCTATAATCATAAACTAATCAATCGATAATTATATCAATGCTGAAGCGCAAATCTGTTTGGAGTATGTATCGGGATTCGAGCTTGCTACTTTCGGGTTTGAAGGCCTAGGAGTCCTATCCACTTGAAAACGTAGCCCTAAGAAGTGTGGTAGTCAAGAATAGGTTGCACTCCAAACCTGAAGGTATAGCAAGTTCGAAACCCGGTACATTCTACTGGATTTAAAAAACTTATTATCTCTGCAGCGTTGTGTTAATTTAATTCAAGTTCATTCCAGGAGTAGAAAAGAAAAATGGGAACTTTAATACGATTAACAGTATAAACAATATCTTAAAAGCAATCATCAAGTGTATAAATGTTTTCCGTTTAATGATATAGTTTTACAAACTGTTTTAAATAATTATCTTTTGTATTTCGAATTCGATATCCTGATAACTGGAATTCCTTTTGATCTACATTTAGTCTAATGCTTACTTTAAAGAGTTTTAATGCTGTTTAGAAACGATACTACATTAAGAATTATGAAACAGTTAAATAAATGCAGCTTTAAAAACATTTATGTTTAGAGGTGATAATTACTTATCGATTGCTATTAATAATTGCTTCTATCGAAAAACACTCTTCTATACCATTACTTATATAAAGAAAACATTGTTTTTATTTCGTTTTAAACTGTTTTTATTACATAGAATATTGTGAAGTAACTACACTTTTAAAAGTATAAATTGTTAAAGAATATAAGTATATTTAGACTAATCAAATGAAATCAATTAATTGCAAAAATGATATTTCAATAATAAGTAATAGGTAGATAATAATTGTTATCATTAAAGCAATATTTTATGAATTGTTATATACAACAGCGAAGTAATTTACGACGTAATCAATATATGTAGATACTCAAGCTTCATAATAAACAATCTAGTTTTACTTGGGGCAACTTCAGCATCTTTCCTAATGAATAATCCTAGGTATTAATAATAATAGTATATGAAGGGAATATTAAATATATCCAATATTTTGATATAAACGTCCAAGTATTTTTAGAGATCGAACAATTAAAACGTAGTTCATTGACTACATGAACCAACCCTGTTTGGACTGTTTACAATATTTATCATACAAAATTTCCAAACATGATAGAGTCATTTTTATATCATGAAGGTTTATACATCACATTATTTTGTATAGTAAAAAATTGAAAAGATGAAATGTGTGAATATCTATATTTATCTATAGTTAATCTTATTTTATCGTTTTAGTATATATATATGGTGTAGAAGATCAACTGTATATAGTTTGGAAGATCAAAGATCGCTAGTTGACCAACTTCTTAGTAAATAAAATGGTCACCAAAGCAATGGATAAGGTTAAGAGAACAATCAAAGACGAGATGACAAGATGACGAGAAGACACCACCCGCTTCCTGGGCTTACATCATCACGACTGATTGAGACAGATGACGGTGGAAAGTCTTAGGGAGATGTTCCTCTTCCAGGAGTGGAAGATTGAAAAGAAAAATAGGAAGCTATAATACACGACAAACAAAAATAAACAATTTCATTCTTTTCGAATCGATTTTTATATTTTGATTTAACGAAGGCTTAATTGTCTTGTGTGAGTTAGTAAAGTATATCATAATGATAATTTTCGAAAGATACATTTAATTTCGTAATAGTTTTTCAAATTAAGTGATTAAAAATTAATTAAATTAATTAAAAAGGTTAACATATTACGAGTAATATATATGGAATTGCAACAGAAGAAATGGATCCCCAAATTGTGGGAATGCAGATGGAGTATTCTTATACTATGGTTTTTCAATCTGCCATTACTAGGTTAGCCATAACTAATGTTAGCTTTAAAAGTAAGCTTTTCAGGAGTAGTAATTACAATGAACCCTCATATATCCACATGCCTTCGTTCCAGGAAAAAATTTCGGATAAACTATAGGTTTCCGGATATCCGAGGGTATTCAATTTTAAAAGAAAATCGCATTATTTTGAGTGAAAAAATGTGTTTTTAAGACCGAAATATATTTTTATCTTTCTATAATTTTCAATTTTTGTGAGCTTTTTCATAGACATTCTAAGAATTATTAAATTCCTTATATATGCTCAATATATTGTAATATAGGAGATGTAATACTAAGAATTGTTAGATTCCATTTACTTTTCATATATTGTAATCAGAAATATACAGTTATTTATGCATTTACAAGCATAACTATATTAAAACAATTAAAATATGCATCAACTATAACAACAAACATTACACTATTTGAGATTAAAGTTATATCTGAATATCTATAAAATGCCCAACAATAATGAATTTGCTGATTTTTGTTTGCGTATCTTATGTTCTCGTTGACACTAAAGAAGAGAGGCAAGTTGTTGTACATTGTTCAGTTGTTGATGAACCGATTTATATACGAAATAGTCATGAATAAAATTGTATATTTTTTCATAACCCTTGTCGAAGAGTTTGACCATGCATTGGTAGAGATGATGTCGGTACTTTAATTTGAAATTATTGATGATTCCGGCGCCAAGTGCCTGCAAATGGGCCGTGGTATTCGGTAGAAAAATCTATAAACACATTTGAAAGATTTGATCAAGATAGTCTCTTCTAATTACCAACATTTGGCATGATATACTTGATCGTTGTTATTGAATCGTCGCTGTTAATTTCACCAATTGTCGAAATTTCCACCTGAATATCATAAATAACTTGAACATATGTAAAAGTCATCAATGATAATTATTATTTTTTAATTTATTATTTTTAAATATGAAGTTATGCAGATATTCTTTTTTGAGAAACAGCCATACGAAAAGTTTAGTGGTCTAATTAAACATTTAAATAATTTAAATAAATTATGTTAATTAAAGAGAACAATAGACAATCAGAGCACACCTAAATATAGGATACGTCAGTTAATAAAGATAGTGAGATGTATATACTGACTGAGACTACAATTGATAGCGGAGTGTAGGTAAGTATATTGCTAGTCTCTGATTTCTGTGGTGTATAGATAGTATTTTGCGGATATTCGAGGGCGGTTATAGTATAAAATAGAGCACTCGTCCTTAAATATGACTGCCGGATGCGGATAGCGAGATTTCCGGATATATATGAGAGCAAATAACATATAAAGAAGTCCGTTCACAAATAAAACCTTATATATGAAACCTAATTACGGATCAGTGAGGTTTGTGGATATACGAAGGTTCACTGAATATTTAATCTATATAGATAATTATAATAACTGGGTTATGTTGATTTAGTTATACACTTCATTGATCTTTATTGTTTATATTTAATAATAATATAATGAATTAGTCCCCATATTTAATTCCTTTATATATATATAAATCCTACGACACCTTATTGTTATCCTTATTTATATATATAGAATTACCAAGTCTAAGAATACACTATGAATTTACAAATTCTAGGTAGAAAAACCTATCGGATCCATAAACATAAAATAATGGGTTTATGTTTTAGTAAATGGAGAGTATGCATTACATAAGTGTTAAAAAGAGCTAAATGTTATTTTTGTAAAATGAGAACATTAATAATGACAAATTTTAAATAATTTTTAACACAAATATTATATATTTTCGCTTTTTAAACTTTTATTAAAAACATTTTGTGCTATAATAGTTTTTATTATAATTTATTGAGTGTAACTATCATTACAGTGGATGCCTGCAACAAATTTTATAATTATAAAATATATAGTAAAAACATCTATATACTTGAATAAATATATTTAAAACGTTTAGTTATCTTTGAACTAAATTCTTATTTAAATAGCTTCTTTAGCTGGTTGTGAATTATAACATGTATATATTAAAACATCAAATTCCTTTATGTCCAATACATCTTTAGAACGCATGATTGATGTTAAGTAATTATATTAGTCTGTAAAATAATTGTAATATTTAATGGTGTAGGTACTTCATATACATTAATGTATTAAATTTACATCTACGTTAAATTTATTTATAAATCTAAATAAATTGTAACATTTTCCTAAGTAAAATATTTAATTGTATTTAGAGTGTAAATAAACTTAATTAATATTTATTTACTAAAAATTCATAACAAGTACGATATCTTTTGCGACAGTTTTTACTTATTCGTAGTATTTAAGCCAATAATTATGTTGTATAAAACGGACTATGAAGAAACATGCTAAATATTATTAAATAAGTGTATTAAGTATTTTTTTAATAAGTGATTTTGTATTAAAATTTATTTTCAGGGGGTATATGTATTTAACGAGAAAAGGGTTTATAAACAATGCGTGCACAGACAAACATTATAAGGTATAACTTTATGAAAACATTTTATGACTAATTTATATGTTAAATTGTCCTCGTTCTAATGATTTAAAATTCCATTAATATATTTATGTATATACAATTATATTGACAATTCCAATATCTACATACACAGTAATTTGCATATATATATATTCTACATAATATAATTAGCCCTTTTCAAGTTATTCATAGAGCCAGGGTATCATTTAATTCGCATCTTGTTTAGAAAAAAGCCTCATTAAGCGATCCGATTGTTGAGCATTTTGTGACATTTGGTCATTAAGGGGATAAGTGGTGATCGCTTCATTTTATTACGAGATGAGTACATACTATTTAGAGACTCCGAATATTTATTGAATTGATCACTCTTTGAGGAACCCATTTTGGGAAGCAAGGTCGACGCACCGTTTCCTGAAGTGGTCATTGGAACATTTTTTGGAATATTTTTATATTATACCTCCCTCTTCCTCTCTTTCTCATCTCTACTTCTTTTGAGCCGTTCGATTGCCCCGCTAATTTATGTCTCATTATCAAGCTTGATATGGGGATGGTCTGTATCTTTATTAAATATCGTAAAACAGATAGACAGACGCCAGTGATATTATATTATCAATGACAGAATGTATAGAAATTATAATGACATGGTTGTTCACTTCCAGAATATTTAAGTTTATTATCGAGATAATATAGCGATTTTTGAATGCCTGCTGCCACTATATATATTTATAGGTATAACATGGCGATCTATATAATTCCTTCAATGCAGGTTCAATAACGGTACAGTTATACGGTTACAGATATTATATACATATATACTTTTGTTCTGCAGTGTTTTTGTATATGATATGTGCCATAGAAAAATAGGGTGACCCCAACCCCTATTTAGCACAAGGTTAATGGAGTTTTATCAACTATATATGTATGTATATAATATATTCCGGCAACTGTAAAACCTAAGAATTATTGCACCTGACTCTTGAGAATTAAACGCACATCGTTCATTCCAATTCAATAAATTTCGGAAATTAAAAAAATGAATGTGGACAATGTACTCGCGTATATTATTTAACACACAGTATAGCTGCTTTTATATATATGCGTCTATAAAGACATAATGACCATAAGTGGTATATTATATATTGTAAATTGTTGGCCTTTTTGTCACGGTTTTGATTTTGTTTAAATAAGGGGTGATTGTTTAGGCACCTGATAATGATGTACGGTCAGTTTATGGTTTTAATCTGTTAAGTAGGTATCGGTAATCTTATTCAATCATTTGGCAAAAAGGCGGTGGCCATTATGATAACTATTATTGTTTAAAAAGATGTACAGGTACCGCATATAGTCATTTTTGAGTAGTATATATGCTCATAAAGAGGTCTCAATTTAAACCCAACAGCGCCTATATTATAATTACCACCTCCTGTTTCTTTATTAACCTGCATTTTTCGCTTGTCGGAGTTTTGGTCAAAGTAATGAATAGCTATACACAAAAGTCTAATTAGTCAATCTTTTGTAAGTCGTCCCGGTCAATTTATCTCTGAGTCTTTCTAGTGTATACTCATAATTGAAAATAATTAAATTATATTACACATTACCTATATTTACTATGCCCCGTTCTTTTAAGTAAAAGGCGCGAAAGCAATTATCGGATTCATTATATGAGGGTTCTGTATTAATATGTTATTAAATGAGGTCAAATATATATCTACATATATATGTGTGTGTGTGTCTATACACTATAATTCGTTGATTGATAGATATTTCATTAATTATTATATGTACAGTCTAATAATTGATATGCAGCATATTGTATAACATCTGATAATCAATATAATACGGATATATTGTTTATGTAAATTTAAAGATATAATATTACATAGTAATACACATTAATTATTTAATATATGTACATGAATATGATTACAAGTTAAGATATAATGTGAATTAAGTTATAATGAAAGAAAGTATATATAATAAACAATTAATTGTAAGTTTGCAAATAACGAGCGAATGAATATACATGTATAATATATTATATCATATTAATATGATGTTCAGTTTTATGTGATTGAGGTCCCATATGATTTCACGAAAATATGAATAGAGCACAAAACAAAGTTTTATAATGATCAGTTCCTCAGAATTATTATAAAAATATTTTTTAGTTCTTGACAATTTATCAAATTTGCTTGTCTACAGAGATAATGTTTTGTTCTTATCATGAAAATAGGAATTGAATGTATAGTTTGTACATATTACTAATCACAAAAGCTCGGTGCCATATTAGGTATGTAGGAGTGTAGTCAGGTAAAATCAGAAAGTTTGGCTTAAGTGGGCAACCATATTTGCTCAACACTTGTCAGACAAATCATGCCTTAAATAACTATGGAACAGATTTAAAACTTTGAAGCTATACAACAACTTATATTATGGGTACTAATCCGATCGAATATTATGTGTGTGATTATACTATACTATATATATATATGGGATGCTATAGCACAGTGGGAACATATTTGACATAGTAACCGTGTAAACACTCAATATGGATATTTAATTGGAGCACTTATAATGGATTTGAGTTTCAGAGATTATTGAATTTCATGACGCAATTTTTGTTAGACTTTTACACATGAAGTGGTGTATATATTTTAGTGAGAGATATAAAAGTAAAAAAAAAATTGGCATGCTATAATAACTGATTATATTTTCCTGCTAAACGTTTAATATTATGATAGGTGATCCATTGAATTTACCATATTGAAAAGATTCAATATTTGCTTAACTTTTTACACTCAAGAATAATGAGTTCTTGAACTGCAAATTATTTTGACATATAGGTATATTATAAAGATAAAAATATGTAATACAATGATTTAAAAAATAAATATAATTTTTATTTTGGCTAAAAAATATGTAATCGTGATATACTTAGTTGCACGTAAATATAAATTTAATTTAAATATTAAAAAAAAATAGTATTATAATTATTGTGTTGCATAATTATAGAAATACTAAATATAATGTAAATTAACTGATTTCTAATTGAACATTAATTTGTAGTTATTATATGATACTGAATATATATATAGCTCATGCGATACAAATTATTGTGGTTGATTATATGTATACTTAATCTTTTTCTGTGTATAAGTTTGCCAAAATTAATATTTTAACAATATTTGTAGATGTTCAGCTCATGCATATTATACATAGAAATATAGGGATATTCATAGAGTACACATGTGTGCTCTATGGGGATATTTATGGTTTATATATACATAGAATTCATTTTCCTATTTGGATTAAAAATGAAAGAAATATATGTACTATTATTGATTTATTATCTAATGGTAATCAATGTTCATTTCGTGGTTTAGTTCTGCGGTGGCGATTGTGATGGCGATGTTCTGGATTCTTTGATGAAATCATTGGCGAGCGATACTGGGATGCCAGATTCCCCGATCCCGAATAGATGTGACGAAAAAAGACCACCAAATGGAAGTTTACCTGGAAGAAAGGAGGGCGTAGAAGAGTTAAAATAAATTGTCTTTTTATTATAATTAAAATATTCAAACCAAACGAGGGAGCTTCAATAAGTTATCGGACTAGATATCAAAGCAATAAGTGACACATATAATCTATGTATTTTTATAAACAATAGAAGCATATAAGATATTGGAGAAAATTTCAAGTTGATAACTGCATATAGATAACTTAATAATTCAAATTTAGAAAATCTTTAGAATTTCTAAATGTAAATTCAAAATGTTGCAAGAAAAATGGCAGTTATATTTTAATAATTCTATAAATGTTAACACATTTTTTTAGTGATATTTCATAATAAAATTCATAAAATCCATCAATAAATGGCGACTAATTTTTTTATAAGTAAACGCCTACGATATATTTCACAATATAATGTTGTATAAGCATTGAGTAAATATCTTTATAATAATTTAATGCTATATATTGAGTATACAAAATGTGTTCCTTTATTTTACGTATTAATATGTAATTTGGTCTAAAATATATATTGATTTTCAATATAATCGTCTTATACGATTAGCATAAATCTCATTGAGAATAACATTTTAATATGTCAGTTTTGAATTTAAAGTTTGATAGGTGAATTGATATATATGTAGAACTATTAATTGCGTCGTATCATTATGCAATCTTTTTTGTTTTCAGAAATAGTTTTTATAACTTGCTTTCTATATAATTTGTATTAAACATAAATTTAAATGTTTACAATTAAAGCAAAGATTGAGTCATAATTACTAGGTTTTATGTTTTTAATTTTAGTTTTACGGT
Organism: Invenusta paracnida; assembly: GCA_036023295.1. NCBI lineage: Eukaryota > Metazoa > Platyhelminthes > Proseriata > Coelogynoporidae > Invenusta > Invenusta paracnida. Next base: position 5,761 of record JAYRBW010070850.1, on the reverse strand, counting down.
AAATATTTTAACATTACATTGCAATAAATGGTATAAATCAAACTTTAAGTTAATGTTCTAAAAGTTTAATTCATGTTTAAACCATTAAAATTATAGAAAGGCGTACAAAATATTAATTTAAAACGAATAGATCAAATGATCTATGACTCACCTGGGCCAATAAGAGGTGGTCTGGGTTGGAAAAGGAAGGAGGGACGGGCCCCAGATGGAACTTGGAAGGACCAAGGTGATCCCATCATATGTGAACCATGCGAGCCAGGCGAGAGGTCGAATTTCTTCTGCATCTGGAGCATTGCAGCTGTGGCCTGCGATGGGAATTCCATTCCTCCTCCTTGGTTGGCTACCACAGTTCCGTTAATCAAAGTGGCTGCTGGAGGTCGATAGCCGGCTAGACCGGCTGGACCGAACATTTCGTGGTGAGGGGGGACCCCTGCTTGAGGAGGTGGACCGGGTGTCATGTAGCAGAGACCGGCTGCAGCAGCTAAAGCCGCAGAGTGGGGATCGAGGAGGTTAGCGGGGTGGAGGGGGCTGAAGAATGGCGGAATACCGGGCGGACAACCAGAGCCCTCATGAGTCATCTGCTTCTCCTTCTTGCGCCATTTTGCCCGTCGATTTTGGAACCAGACCTACACCACACAGAAAAGTTCGATAAACTGTTTAGTAATCCACAATTTTTATCACGATTTCACGTTTTATAAAAAGTATAATTACATTTACATGTATATACATATTACAGAGAAATATTAAAATATACACAATTGTAATACTTATAAATTTGTTTAATCGTGTTTTATATTTCTGTATGTCTTTTAATACATAAGTATTTTCATTAAAAAATATACCAAAAATGCAAAAGACTGTCTGACATTTTGTGTTTATTTTACAATCACAGCTGTGTAATGAAGTAAAATGATGTGTAATATATTCGAATCTATTTATATGAAATATACATACAGTTAAATGTTACAAATTATTAACTGTAAAAATAGTATTTACCTACATATCTTACATTTAATGGCCAACTAAGGCTAAATCTTTAAATGTTGGACTATTATCAATTAATTTTAAAAGAGTAAAACATTTTTTAACACTTTTTTGTGTTTAAGTGAATTTAATGAAGAACACAAAGTGTCGTGTAAATATAAAAGATTACACTATTTAAATAAATATATGAAGGTGGGAATACATATTTATAGAAATTAAATGAGGAATAAGAGTCTTAAGAAAATCTTATACCGTGAATGTGTATTTATTAATTGTGACAAAAATGCATAGGTATACACGTATTTTTTCATAAAATAAATAAATTGAATTTGTTAAATATAGTTAAAAGTTTAAATGAAGATTGCTCTTTTCGTTGGTAACAGGATGCCTTGAATTTAATATAAAAGAGTTCATTTCCAAGAAAACTTAATCATACTCACTCTCATTACTCTTATGAGAAAGATCACGCGTACATTATCAGATAATAATATGAGTTCTGCTCGAAATCTTAACTCCTCCACCCTCATTCTTCCGAAACTTTAACAGTTCCATGTTATACTTTCCCCGGGATGATGTTCTGTATACACTACAGAGGCTTGAAAACGCGATGAGTGGCACAAATAAGACGTTAATGGGCCTGATGATATGTAATTTGCTGAAGAAGCCGCGAGCAATGAATCCTAATAGTCGACCCTTGAGTCGGCAATAGAATGGCAATTAGATCGCTTATTAGTTTACTCGAAAACCGGCCAAACACTGCCGACGACGGAACAGGGGCATGAAGTGGCCAATTTAATCCTCACATTTGCCACAATTGAACGATATTTCCATCTGGCCTTTTGCACGCCCCCATCGCAACACAAATTTTATTCGCCTTCCAATTTTTTATTAATTTAGCCCTCTATCTCGCCCTACTCGAAGCTCAATCGAATAATATGTGAATAATATTCAGCAGCCTCCCTTCTCCCTTAATATTGTAATCTTCTATAGACTTGTTCGTCGGATGTGGTGCCATATCGAAGATTCCAGGACTATGCAGAGCGTGAGATACCCCTTTGCTCGAAATATCTTTGCACTCAAATTTCGGCTTTATTTTCTGTTTACTATCCCCTCTTCCACACCCCTTGCTCCTGAACGTTTACTATATATCACTCTCGGATGTCCCAGAAAATATCACACCACTTTGCAATGCGGAAACCATGCAATATGGGTAAAATTTTCTGATTTATCATTAAAAAGAAGAAGAAGAAGGGAATTTGTCAAGTGGTTACTATTCATTACTGATGCAGAATATTCGAATCAGTTTTCTACACTGATGAGCGATTATTGTGTTTGTACAAGATTTCTTCCCTTCCCAATCGAGACCGCCCTTTACCTTATTCTTCCAACAATAGGGGCATGCTTTTGGTTGTCCTACTTACTCTCAGATTCTCTGGTAGCGTTGCCAGAGGAATACGTATCTTGTAAGCAGTGTACAATATAATATGTAGATACACAGTCACGCTGCTATTAATCTACGGAGGTTACTACCGCACTAGGAGCAGAAATTCATTAAATCAGAAAAAGTAATTTGGTTAAAAAAAGAGTGTTGGATGCGGAGATATTAAGGAGACAGCAAACAGGACCTTTGTAATTAAGTCTACAACAAGCTATACTAATCATAATAATGTTCTCATGCTAAAAATTACTTTAAATTTCGTAAACTTCTATGTTTTCATTGCAGAAAAGGGGTATTTTGTGCAACTTATAAATATGTGATATACATATATTTATTTATAAATGTTTTTAATTATGTTTAATATACGGTGATAAAAATAGTTAGGAAAAAAATAATAATTATGTCACCGTATAATATCGAATTTCAAGTATTATGAAGAATTATAATATGAAACGTCTGCAAGTATTTACTGCTGGAACATTTCAGAAAAAATGGCCCAATTATTTTAAAATCAACTTAAATTTAGTTTCTAACCTTTTTTCGATGAATATATCGATGTATATATTTAAGAATAATGATTAATTTAAGTAAATAAGTATTTCCTTTATACGTATATGGAAATATATAGTTTCACTAATAGTTATGTAATTCAATATACTATAATATAATACAGTTAATAAACCAAAAAATATAGCTATAGTATATATTAAAAAAAACTTTTGTTCATGTTTAAAACTATGTTTTCTTGGAATCTATAGTGTGTAAAAAAAGTACGCGCCTGAATTAAACAAGCCATCTAAATATATATAACTATACGTTTTTACCGATTATATGTCTATATATAGAGAGTTCATGTGAAATATTATTATATATTAAGTCTCAAGAAATCTAGAATAAATTTAAGTAATATTGTACAAAATGTGAATAAGTAAATTATAGTTGTTATTTACCCAAATACAGATCATTAAAACATAATCAGGTTTAATATATGTTCTAGTAATCCTGCCTCATTAAGCGTATTTGCTAAATTATTTGTCCAAATATGTTAACAATTTAAATATAAGTAGGTATAGATAAATCATGATGATTTAAATGAACATTTATAATTATATAGAAGTTCTATAGATTATTCTGCAGAATGTTCTACATCTTTCTATAACAAATTAATGAAACAGATTAAAAGAATGGAACTGACTGAACTATAAATAAATCGAATTATAAAATATTTCTTATATTATTTTATGGCAATTAAAGTTGGTGTTTCCGACATAGAACAATTGTTATATATTCCGTGAAGACATAATATATTGGGCTTACAAACTACTTAAAGGCGATTATCAGATTTACACATTTATCATAAGAGTATATCTTAAATTTAAAAGAACATAGATTTGGTATTTGAGAACAATACGTGCTATATACCAATACTATAATACTAGTAATCGCTTATGTAATATAGGTACAAAATAAAATTTTGATATTTCTTGATAGTAAATGATGTACATTAAGAGAAACTCGGTTAAACTTAAATGCGTGTAACTAATTTTAAAATAAATAAATATATTATTAAATGGTTTAATTATCTCAGTTTCTTGATACATATAATTATATATATAGTATATATTTTCATATAGTATATGTGTATATATAATACCATTTGCATATAAGATAATATTATATTTTGGAATGGGCAAATGTATTTTATATAGTTTATATATTTTTTGTAGATAAACTATAAGTCCTTATATATAGAGCTGCAGAAAAATACATAACAGAAATTTCAAAAAAATATTCCATTTTAACAAATATTAAAACGTAGTAGAATAAATCAAATTTAAAATTATTTAACTCTTTAATTCTTGATTTTAATTAGACATTTTTTCTTGACAAACTTTAATATAGTGTTATAATTTATAAAATACAATTAATAAATATATACCTAGGTATGTATTCTATTCAATATTTAATTTTTCATAAAGTATGTTAAGTATACATAGATAATTTATATTTCTAACAAAATGACTTACAAATAATCTGACTAAAAATTAGATTTTTAACTCTATTTATTATTAATTATAGTATTTAGTCCGTATAGCCTTACAATCAATATGGTCTTATAGTCAATTATAGTATAATATACACTCAGCTAAAAATATATATCTTCTAAATTTTCCGTATATGGGAAGTTACTTTGTCAATCAACACATTTATAAAAATGTACTTAATTGATCATATCCGTTTACTTTTAAAATAGATGGATAATATAAAATATCAGAATATTTATTAATTTATAGTATTTGCATGTCCTTTAAAAGTTGAAATCTAATATTTTAATTACAGATAGAAGTCTAGGAGTCTAAGAAGTCTAAGTGAAAACGTTTATTGTAATTATAGCTTTTTAAATATTGTAATACCAAAATGCGCTATTATATTTTATGTAATATAGAGCGTATATATAATAAATATGTACTTATATATTGAACAACAAATCTCTATAATAATTAGGGTATAAACGTAATTTCAATGACTATATATTTGAGAACGCATAATATATATATTCATTGTATATCTGTATATCATTGTGGCTTTCAATTGCGTAGCTAAGCACCCTTGCGTACAACGATTCACGTATTAAAAAAAATTATGTTTATACCAACTATAAAAGTTAAAAGTAAAGTAAAAGTAAGAATGTAAAAGAGTGTAAAATTATAAGTACCTATCTTATAATTTATTCTTATATATACATTATATATATACACATTTTTAAAAGAATTTTTAATGATTATTTTTTGTATAGATAAAAATTTTGTTTATAGATTTTTTTGAATTCTAATTAAATTTTAAAAATTTACAAAGTTTTGTTTGCAAACCTTTTTGTGTAGATAATAACTTATATTGTTTTAAAAACTTTATTGGGAGCATTATAATATACAAAATTATTGCTTTAAGCATATCATTGAAAAGACTGTATTTTGTTTATATAATAAAAATATAAACCTAATATTGCAGTCTTTTTAATAAATTATCTTTAAATTGCATTAATATTTTATTGATTCGGAAAATATCGAATTATGCTTAACATAATATATACTATATATATATATATTATAGTAATAAATTATGGTAAATTCAATAAATCGACTATATATTATAGTCAATCAGAGTTTCGACTATATTTTCTTTAATCCAATATTAATTGATAACATAAAGCTATATATGTATTATATGTATATACTATTATGTATAATATGATAATTATTATCATAGAGTAATAAATAACATAGAGAAACCACTCTTATTGATTATGTATATTTCATATTGTAAAATTTTAGCGACAGA
>JAYRBW010070839.1:0-26669 GCA_036023295.1 Invenusta paracnida | reverse complement strand
ATTAAAGCAGTAGTATAAGGGAAGTAGGAGTGAAGTCGTAGTGCAGTCCTTGAAGGAGGTTGGCGGAGTTTTCCTGGTGTTGTGCTGTTTGTAATTTAAATTATAATATTTATAGTTTTAAGGTCATCATTAACGGTAAAAGTGATTTTGAGTTAAAGATCAGGGATCGAAGCTCTCTGTATTAAAGAAATCTGTCCGTTCTATTTTAAATTGTTATTTACCTATAATTGAATTTTGATAGAATAATTGATTAATAGGTATTAATTGAATTTTCTTCTCATCATAAAAGTCTACACTTTATTTAATTTAGGTAAAAATTAATTTACTCTCGATGTTTTGTAAAGCTATTGATTTTACAACTGGTTTAATTTTAGTATTTCTTCGTGTCGAAACATGTCCAACTATTTATTGAATAAATTCATGGACTAAATGTGATGATTTTTGTTTTTGTTTTAATAACATTCAACATCTATTTTACTTACAACAAGTTCTGTGAATAGGCCGACATATGATATATATTTTTAAAATCATATTATACTCATTATTATAATTTTTTGTAATTGGCATACTTTTTGGTATTGCTACACAGTTGAAATAAACGACCAAGCTTACCAATGGTATCTTTTTATGTAATATGACCAATAAGTGGATTTTCTGTTGGACTTTAGAGATAATGAACTACTGTGTAATCGTATAGCGCACGAATGTTATAAAAATGTAACAATTTGAAGTTTTATACAGATTGACAGATTGTCATGCCTTGATAAAAATGATACACTGTCAGGGTTATTAAAAAGTATGTGAGATAGTATGAATACAAAAGTTATAAAATGTAAGAAAAGTAATACACACGATATTATTTATATTATACTCGTACATACGTAAAAATTTATAATAAATAAACAGAGGGACATGTGAAACATAAAAGCTGTAAGATTAGGGTTGTTATCGCATAAATACTTTCAGAACAATCTACTGTATATGTAATCATTGCGGGACCTAAGATAGAGTTTCACTCTGCAATTGTATTGTGTTCCATTAGTGTTCAGAGCCGAGCCCATGTGGGTCCCATTTCTCCTGTTTCTCGTCGTAGGATCAGCTATCTCTCTCTCTCCCGGAGTGTCAACTGTCACATTTGAAGCGATCAAAAATGGCTTCTTCTGCGATAGCGGGACAGTACTACCAGTTAAGTATGCAGTCCATATTCTCAACCAGACGTCCTCGCAGGCTTGGCGACAACTAGGCAGGGCAGTTATTTGCACGGGAGAGTCGAACGAACTGGCAATTGCTGTCTGTGAGGCGTCTGTTAAATTCGTTCAGCAGGCCAACATCTTTTCCCACCGTGTGGTTTCCATTTTGAAAAGTGCTCCTAAAACTAGAGTAAATGAAGATACGATTGAAATATTCTACAACAATCGATGGTTAAATGTTGTATATGAACGTACCACAGCTGCTATACAAAAGGTACTCTGTCGATCATTGGGGTACAAACAAGTAATAAGAGCACACATTGGAATCAAAGTAGAGGGCAAAACAGTTGATCTAAATTGTAAAGGACATGAAAGTAATTGGAGTAAATGCTCTATAATTGAAAGGTATTCAGTTTTTGAAAGCTATAAAGACACCTCATGGCACATGGCTGATGCTCGATATAGTTCAATGAAACTCTTTTGTGCCCAACCACTAATTGATAATTATAATCCTTTAAATGACCAACGAAAAGTTAGCGAAATAGTCCAATTGTCACCAAAACTCTCGATCACACCGAAACTTGAACACGAGGAGGGACAACTCATTACTGTTCGGTGCGCCTGTCAATTTGGTTTTGAGCACAGTCAAATCCTTGCCTTCTACCGTCTTACGCGCAATGGGAGTCGCATCGATCTGCTGAAACCTTTGAGCAACTTCAAGGGCTCCTTTTTAAGAAGGTCTTCGGACAACAATATTACGGCTGTCGAGTTGTACTCGAAATACGTGACGACCTCGAGGACACATTCGAGTGTTCGGCTGTGGACACCTTAACGCAGATTGCTGTCACGGTGAATCGGACTTTTGTCTACAGAGTTGGTTTCAGAGATTTATCCTTGAAAGCGCTAAAAAGTGAACTCTTTGGTGAGTTTTTGATGAGCTATAAATATAGGTACAGTTGTCTGGATGAAGAATTGTTGTATTTAGTTTCACACGATTTTAGGTTTACAGGCATATAAAAACTAAATTCATTTTAAATTAAAGTACTTTAATTAGATTAAATGTACTTTTAGATACTAAATAGATACTTTTAGATTAATGTACTTAAGTTCATTTTTTAACGCAAAAACTCATATCATTAAATGCATAATCTTGAAAGTGTTTCCGAATTAGAAATAAATGATTGACTTTCATAAAACTGATAACGATGCTTTATCGAAAATATCAATACGAGTACATCTTAGAATGCGGAAACGAATTACTAAAATATATAAATTGATACTTTATTTGCGAAAACCTTACATTAGATAATTTTTCATAAAAATTATCCTATTTCATATTGTTATTTTTCCTCTGTATTTATATAATTGATCATTTTTATAACCAAATATTTAAATATTTGGTGTACCGTATTTTTTAAATGTATAATTATGTGCATATTCATTACTTACAATTTTATTCTATGCATAAGGAAAAAGTCATTTGTTTGTAAGAATAACTTTTTATGCTTTATGCATGAGTGTAATAGCCGCGCAATGGCATAGATAGTTTATGCATATAATATATATCATCTTGTATAAAAAAGTAATAAAATTGTGAAAAAATATAAGATCGTATGTATGAACATAAGATCCAAAGATATGTTACAAAAATACTTATTATATTTATATATTACTTATAAATTAAGTCGGAAGTAATATAGGTATATATTGCAATAATTTCAATATGATAAACATGAGTATAATAACATTATTTGTCACTTAATTTATTATAAATAATAATATAACAATATTAATAATTATTGAGTAATTTATTATTAAGGTACTTTCCGAATCAAACTTCTCAGAAACGGATAAAAACACCAGCACCACTGTCTCAGACGATCATATCCGCGTGAATAATCGCAATGATACTGCGAATGATGAAGATGAAGGAATAGTCGAAATTAGGGAATTTTCGATGGCCAACGTCACCAGAATTGTTTGTGTTGCGGACAACGAAGACCCGAAACCGTGGTATCACTGGCGTTCCGTGCGTCTAACGGGGGCAGAAGTGATTAAGGCATCTCAGGTGTTGGGTCTGAATCATGAGGATCGAAGGCTCCCGGTTTGTTGCACTGCGCATCAGCAGATGAAGTCCAAGAACATCACACTGAGTGTCTGCTTGGCATTGACAGCTATCAGCGAGTTCTTCCATGCATTCCACGCAGGTTATTGATAGTTAAAAACATATTTTTGAAGATATCTTCGACAATGATTCAATATCCTAAATATTATTCTCATTGTTTATACACATTATATATTATATAAAAATGGAGGGGCATAAGTCTTTTAAATATTCTTAAAATGTTGGTTGGAAACTTTTAATATCATATTCATTGACATAAACCACCAGAGAGTTACGTAACAGGCTCTTGAAAGAGTTTTTGTATAAAAAGAGCATAAATTGACAGTTTGGTAATATTATCTGTATGTTTCGCATGTTTGTATGTTTCAAAGATAAATAACATTTAGATCCTTTGTACATATTTGTTTTAATGTGGTGCATCTAATCTACGTTTTGCTTTCCTTGAGTTACTCTATTATAAAAGATTATTTTCCGTTTTAGCCAGTCTCTTTAGACACGTTAAACCCAAAATGCTTACATGTACTCAAAAAGGGTTGCATTTAGATATAAATATACATGAATGTATTACATCTAAATTTAAGAACTATAACTAATTGTTTATATATTTTATAATAAAATTGACGAAATCTCTTCCATTATTTTCAAACTAAGCCAAAGAAGCAGTGTCCCCTGTGACTAATACTCTGTGCGGTGAGAACGGATCAGCCAATGTGCGATGTCCGGAAAACAGGCGACAACAACGATTGGCGGAAATATGTGGGCGGGAACATTTGCGAATTGCTCAGATCCAGCCATTGAGTTTTGCAAGTCATTCGCAGTCGGACAGTTCTTCCGAAAGGAAAGGTGTGCAGCTTTCATTGGCTATTTAATTTTACTCAAAGTCCGTTACAGTTTTGAATGATCAATGATCAATATTATGTACGTAAATGCGTTGAAACTGGTCAAGCATATATATGATTAAATATGTGTCAATCATCAATTAGTTATTGGTTGAACAAACTATCAAATACTTTTTGTAGTGATAATTTTAGATTTATTATATATTTTTATCCTATTCTTCGGCATGTTTCTTATTTGATTTCGTTTTATGCTTCGATGTATTATTTTTTATGCATTAAACCGTGTCCTGTTTTTTATCAGATGTTCCAGCACCAATTGTCAGATGAACCTGTCGATAATTAGTCGCAAATACTTTGCTGGGATCTTAAGGAACGATCTACCTGATCGGTGTTTTAGAGGAAAACTTCCAGTCTTCCGATACAAGTATTACTGTATCTAACTTCGAACAACTTATATCAAGCTGACGATGCATGCAGAAAAAAACATATGTTTTATGAGGACAGAATCGATTACTGTTATCATCTAAAAATCGCATGCAGACATATATTACAAATTTATAATCCTACATAATTGTTGAAACACTCAAAAAAATACATATTATAAGTATTTTTTGGTTAACAGACTTACCCTTTAATTTTAAACTAATTGTTAAGTTTTCATATTATATATTATTCAAATTATTTATACATATATTTAATTCAATATATAGTAGGTAATTGTCATTTATTACCCTGACTATGATTTATCTAAATAGTAGACAACATTTCATGCGTTAAAGTACCTACGTGAATTAAAAATATACATTTGATGCGATTAAATGTGTTATCAGCAATTTTTTTATTTGATTAAGATGGGACATCATAGAATGAGATAGACATGTAGAAATTTCTCTACATTATTAGCAAACGTATAATGAGATAAAACTACTATTTTTGTTTGTAACTTCTACAATTCATTTTAAGTTAATGAAGCACTGGAGCTGTAATTGATTCGTCTATACTACTTATTTACATTTTTTAGTCGCAAATAGATTACCACTACGTTCAAAAAAACAACAAGATGTTTATGCCAAATGACGTTTTTAAATTGAAAAATATGATAGTTTATATTTGAAATATGTGTACAAATATTAAATAAGTAAATTTTGGTAATGAATAAAAAACTAAATAATCAACATTTATTTTACTAGATTATTTTGTTCAAGCACACAAACCTGTGTGAACTACCTATTATATACGTACATGTTATTATTCGTGCATCTATGATTATAAACACAAACCATTCTATAATTGAACCTATTTAGTCTGATATAGACACTTAATACTCCTTAAAATATAACTTTGGGATCAAATCCCAAAATCGAAATTTTAATGCTATCTAAATTAATTATTGAAAGTAACATTAGTCTTATCTCCTTAGCGTTAATGGATTAAGCTGGCACAATGTGTAGAGCTATACATAGGCTAACATTGTAATTACCTGTTTGATGAAGCGGATATATAAGAATTGTGTCAAGTATTTTTAGTTTTGTTTTCTACTATATACTTGGCAATTAAATTATAAAGACTCATATTTGAGTTCCCTTGACATTTTCTTACTGGAAAACGTTATATTATAGGAAATTATTACTGCAGCTACCTTCCCTTTAGAAGATACATTTTAAACAAGTGAGAGGCAATTAAAGAAAATCGATAGCCGTTTTTATTAAATAAATAGACAAGACAAGATTGCGTTCGTATTCATCCTTTTCTTTCCTCTTCACGTACAATTATCAAAAAAATAGAGATGTCGCTGTAAATGTGCAAAGTATCAATGAATTAATGTAGGAATGAATAATATGGTCGAATCGGACTGAGCTAGAGGACATTTACTGTCCAAATAATTGGTAACTATATAGAGAGAGAGTTTCTCCTTTTCTTCACAGAATTTGTGAAAAACAGAAATGAAACTGTGAAAAGAGAAGTGAAAATAGGTTGAATTGAGAAGAGATGAGAGGAAAGATAAGACGAGAGATGAGAAGAAAGTGGATAGGAGTGGAGAGATGAGATGAGAGGAGAGATAAGTAATATAAATTATGATTCGGATCGGTAGTTATTTGTGTCTTATGTACAAAGTTGAATATCTCAAATGAAGAGGTCGTACATTTGAATATTATCCATTGGACTGGACATTTTCTGACAGCCAAAATGACTGAAGAACCAACCACTGAGATTAAATTCTGAACTAAACAGATGACAACACAAAGGTTTGAGATCTGATGAATTCATCTAATCTTGTGCAGATATTTCACAGCCAGACAAATCACAGTATGCAGCAGGCTAGTTAGTATACATGTTTGACTCGCTACAGCTAATCAACCCAGCTTTGAAACTAAGCAAATAAACCAGTCTGCTATTTGTAAATCAAAGTTTACCATTAAGAAACAATTAAATAGTAATAAATATATAAACAGGCCCATATATAGCGCTGGTATTGAAGGTAATTTAGCTAGTTTGCAGTTCGAAATTATTGTTATTTTTCAACGGTGTGGAACAGCCTCTGCTGTTTACTTTGCCTGTCTTTATCTAGGTAGTAGCAATATACAAAACTAAATCGTTTCATGGATTTTCAGAGTTGGTTTGGAGATGAAAAACATCGTTATATTCATTGGTTTTTAGTAGATATAAGTATGTGCATATGCATAACATATATATACATAATATATAGGTTATATTTACACAGTTGTCAGAAATCAACAAAAACACACATAGAAAGAGAATGATAAATTATTGTTTTACGTGTGCGTAAGAAAGAAGAAAGTCTTTGGTATAAAAAGTAACAATAAATGTAATAATAATAATAGTAAGTGAATAAATGAATATGTAAGTCGATAAATAATAGAGGACTAGTGTGCATTGCAGAAGTTCGAGGAGAGACAAGAATTCTTTACACGGCAGTGATGAGTAGTTCTGAAATTTTAGAAAGTAGTTTTTGTGTCAGAAAAGAAGATATGATAATATAATGGCATCATCTTGTGGTCGTTGTATGTTTTAAATAATGGGTGAAGGAGAAGACTGAGGTTTAACGAAATTGCACCTGGAACAAAAGAAAAATACGGAAGTTTACATTTTATACATAAATAAATAAATCTAGTACTTTAAAGTGAGCAAAAAATATACTACATAACGTACTTTAAAGTAATCAATTTAATAAAAAACATATTTGTAATTTAAAATTAACTTGATTTAAACAATATATTTAATTTTGTATCTATTATGTTCATCTATTTACATATAAGTATTTATTATTACTTTTTGATTCATTTCACCATGATAATGTGATACGACATATCAAACTTTCACATGTTAACAAATGAATTGAAATAATATTTGATTTTTGTTTTATTCTGATGACACAGTTTTTCCAAGTAACCTATATTTAGCAGCTTGAAATTATACAGAATTGTATTTTACTTAATTATGATGTTTATTTAACTACATTACGGTATTCATAATTTATAAACATAAAGACAAATACATTAAAAAAATGAACTTTACGTTTATTATTATATGTACAAAAATGTATTTTTTAAACATACTACTTATCAGATAGGAAAGTAGTTCAGGAGAAGAAATTCGAATTTCTAAATATTTTATACTACATTATAAAAGTAAGAAGTAGTATAAAATACTCCTCATACTTTACAAAAACAGTATTTTATGACTTGTACTACTTTAAAATCACAAATTATTTAGAGAAAAACATCTGGAATTTATTAAACAGATTAAGCCAGCTTACTGTGCGTGTGTGGAAGGTTTAGATCAAATGACCATTGTAGTGGCTGTATTGTCCCCTGCGCCCACAGTTACAGTAGCACCACGACGCCACTGCTCGGAATGAAGGAGCTGGTCAAAGTCACGACGATCCACGCGCATTCGAACCGTTTGTATCCGAGCAACGAGAGGGTCTGGCTCCCCCGCGGCGATGGGATTGGTGAGAAATTCTGCCATGCCATCAAAAGAGGAGGCCAGAAGGCGGTCTTGGAAAAAGGCCAGGAGGCCAAGAGCAGCCCGAAAGAGGGCTTCCTCGCCGTCCCGACAGAAGAGGTCCCACACGCGGAAGGCGGATTCGAGGGGCAGAGTCCGCGAGAAGAGTGTTGCAATCCAGTCGATGAGGAACATGTTGAGCTCAATGCGGTGTTGGCGGAGATGGGCGTGGAGGCGAGGCAGGTTCTCCAAGAAGAGGAGGTCAAACACACCGAAGTAGACGTCACACTGTTGCCATGGGGTTTGGTTGTGTGGTCGACAGGAGTAGAGAATGGGAGGGGGATAAGAAGACGTGCATTAAAAATACTTAAAAAATAGTAAACAATCCCCATGTTCAAAAAGTCAGAAAATATAAATAGCTTTATGTTGCAAACTTAAAAATATATAGAAATTGTAAATTATAGAAAGAAGTGCAGTAAAAAAAAAAAAAATTAGCAAATGAAAAATTGTGGAATATTAAAATTTATATGCTTGAAATATATAAATATTTGTGAGAGGTTTGTGAAAAATGAAGTAAAAAACTTATATTCGTATATTCCCAAAAATTCAAATATTAAACATATTTGAAAATGGTAATATATTATGCAAACTTGTATGAAAGATATTGAAGAGTTTAATCAAATGAATCTGTAATTTAAGAAAAGTCCATGGAGAAACTAGAAAGTATAGAAAATCAATGGAAATCCGTAATTTTATTGATTTTGTTTTAATACAGATAATTCATCAATCAATATTGATATTACTGTTGACCGCGTTGGAAAACCCGATATAATGATGGCGCGCATATTTTTAGAGATTTTTAAAAATTGCAAACTTGATTATTTTGAACAATTTATAATACATATTTGTAAAATCTCGTAAATATGTTAAGTATAAGAGTTCGTAAATATACAGAAAACGAACAACTTTAAAAAAATAAAGAAAACAAAAGAATTTGATTCTATAAAATGATTATGACCATTCAATAAAACAAGGTCTCTTGAATAAATACAAGAAGCCCTCTCTTTTAGTGTTTCAAAGCAATCATTATCTTACAAAAGTAGCATCCAACTGCATAAAATAATCAAGAGTAATGAATGAAACTCAGTTAACAGGTATACTGTGCGATTTAGACAGCGTACCATTTTAGTGATAAAATGAACTTGTCGCCTCCACTGGAGTAAATTATATTTCTGAACTCACCGCCCCTTCATCCATTGAGTAGAAGGCATGATGACAGGGCTTGTTGAGAATGTTGGCGAAACACACGAAAGCATCGTCCTGTTCCATTGTAAGCAATAGGACGGCTGCTATGTAGGACATTCCCTGAACCTGAAGAAGGCGGGTGGGGCAGGTTGTGACACGGCTATGATGACAGGTTGGCTTATCGGTTTTTATCGGTTATGCGTCGACGTCAAATAAAATAGAGACGGCTGAGATTTGAATTTTAAAATGGCGTATTTCGTCAGACCAAATGTTGACAAGGCACATCAAATACGTCCAAGAAAAATTAAATGTTGATACAATACTTATATAGAGCGTTTAGAGATTATAATGTTAACTGAGAGTTGATATTTATGTATTGTGGCATCTTAAATTATAGCCTTTTATATATATGTGTATATAAATACACATAAAATTGTAAATAATTATCCATATTGCAATTTATATATATAAAATAATATATATAACCTATTGTGGCCTATAATGATTGATTTCAATTAAATTATATATATAGAGAGGTTGCAATATGGATAATTATTTACAACATTATATGTATTTATATACACATATATACAAAAGACTTTAATAAAAGATGTCACAATACATAAATATCAACTCTCAGTTAGCATTATAATCTCTAAATGCTCTATATTGTGTCAGCATTTAATTTTGCTTGGACGCATTTGATAAGACTTTGTCAACATTTGGTCTGACGAAATACACTATTTCAAAATTCAAATCTCAGCCGTATCAATTTGATCTGACGTCGACGTATTTGTTCTGTCGCCCGTGTCTATTTGATCGGGAAAAACTATATAATATGTAAAGTCTCGGCAAGAAAAGAGCGAACAATGTGATTCCCCCCCTTTTTAATTACATGACACATTAAGTTGCGCTCATAATAATCAGTAATCTTGTATTTTTCCTGTTTTTTTATTAGACGCTGGTTTACGTGTAAAGTAGAATAAAGTCTGTCAGTCGATAGAAAATAATTCAAATATCCTAATTAAAACATAATTAGCATTTATCTTAGAATGGGATTCAGTAGATTGTTTAAATAGAAAAGTTAAAGATTTCCAAAAGCAAGTGAGATACTCACATATCCAATGTCGGGACGATAGCACGCATAGGCACCCAACAGGTTGTGCAAAGTGTCGTGGTATGGCCCTCCTTCCTGGAAGAGACGAAGAGTTGGAAATGTCCGAGAGACGTCCAGTTTGATTTTGTTGATACTAGAATCCCGTCCGCGATCTACAGAAGATGGAGTAAGGAGGTTGGGGGGTGGTCATTTTACGATGATATATTCTTTTAAAAGAGAGGGGAGAGTAGACCAGAGAGCCTCCTGGACCAGATAAACCCACTCTGCAGCATGCATCAGTATCTGGGAACATCTCATGCAACTGTCGTACACCGCCTCTCCAAAGACTTCCAGTGGGTGCCCAGACAGTGTGGGATCGACGAATTAAAAGGGCTGACCAGCTGGGCAGGAAATGCAACATTTCTTCACGAAGAATATGCGCCAATAGACCTTCTTAAGGCGAAAATAGTCCTCAGTATAGAGGGATCGCGAAGAGAACATACAATATGGGTAGGGTGGGAAGATATATCAAACTGAGACCGACGCTCGCAGAAGTCACGTACAGACAACTCTTGACGGGGACATGGCCACTTACCCGTGCCACCCTCTTCAAGATCGAGAAGGTGGATAACCCCAGATGTCAACTCTGCGGAGCCTACAAGACACGGAAGACATTGTAACAACCTGCGCACTTATAGTTTTAGAAAACCCGACCATGTCAGATATATAATGACACAACAGAATAAAGTTATGAGACTGTTGAAGGAGATGGGTCTCAAGACATCCGCGTCAGTGAGGAGAGAGGATATAGAGAGAAATGATATTTCGTAGATAGTTTCAACTTGTAGCTCGTATGAGGGCTTTCAGACAACAAAAGTGAAAAATTGAAGAACACATTCCAATGATAAGGCTTATTCATCTCCTTCCATTTGTAATTCAATATATTAAAGAATACCCAGGAGTAAGAAGAATCTGTCACCCACATATAGTTATCTCCTCAACTTATTTCTAGAGAGGCTAGTGTCTCGTGAAATGCTAAAACGCTGCTAATAGTGTCAAGAATATTGAACTCTGAGTAGTTATACCCGCGTACAACAAGAGATAGAAAGACAGGGAATACTCTAGAGTAACTTAATGCCGGTCGAATGGTATCAATGATTTTCCCTCCAAAGCCAGCCGAGGCATTATCATCTCTAATTAGATGAAAGATGTCCAAATTTAGTACGGAAACCGGCAGTTTAGTTTTGAGTACCATTCGTATGCTCAACTGTATACCAGTGGTATATCGCAGTCACCATAAATCAGTCAATTATTATTTGTCAGCCTCTCCCAATATAAGATGAAATCGATTACAGAATCGAAAAATATTTTTTTCTCGTCCTTGCATTCTTTTATAAAAGACTAAATTTCGTTGAATGCGTTTACTTGTTGCAAAGAGTAACTAAATAGTGGATGGGACTTTTTCTGCCACACCCGAAAATTGTGAACAAAACAGAACTTGAGCCCTTTTCTATGCAGACTATAAATCAATTGGACTTTTTGTTTAAAATAAAAAAGTATTTAAAAGAAACTCACTCTGAGGATATCTATGCTTAAAATGTCTTTAGTTTTCTTGTGCGCCTTACTAAAATTAAGCTACTGTTTTAAAATAATATCTAATAAACAATGTTGTTAATTTTCCGTAACAGAATAATTGTACTAGAAATTCTTTGATTAATCAAGTATGACTACGAATTACAGCAAACATTTTAAATCATTTAAATATATAAATACAATATTTCAATATCAAACATTTAAATAACACTAAGTGGTATAACATAACATTTATTTATGCAAAATATTGTTGCTGCTTTTTATATTGATTGATTGTTTGTCATATTGATATCTCTGTGAAATCCTGTATCAATATAAAATATTATTATGTAAATTATGCAAAGATAAGAGAATGTCTAATTACTCCATTGGATGTATGTTAGGTTATTTTTAACTAATCAATAAGTACGAATATATTTTTATCTTTAGCAGAAAACAAGATTAAATTTAATGCAGGTTTCCCAAAAAGAATAGACACGTTTTAAACCAATTATTTTGAATCTATTAAATATAATAGAAATATTGAAAGATAAGAACTGGACAATAAATGTTTCATATTATTTAGTTCTTTATTGGATTAGTTGGTTTATACTTTGTGTCTCAGTTGCAAACGTTGTAGACGTAATCTAATGAATGGTCAATATATCGATTGATCGTACAACAGTCATGCTACTAAATCTCCAAATAAAGTTAGATTAATCCTAATATTTTCATCTTGTAAACGATAATTTTCTACAAATAGAGCATTGTGATTGGTTAAATACCTCAGAAAATGTTATTACAAAAACTGATCGATATAAATACGAGTAGTGCTTTCAAAATCTCTTTATATTATAGTTAATAAATTATAATATAGTAGTTTTAAAAGCTAACACACAATTAAAACCATCTTCACAAGTTCAGAAAACAGATCAACTCACATCTGTATCCTGAGGATGATGTGTGCCTCATTCGGGGTGTGCCATGAGCACTGACGATACCATTGAGATGCGAGAAATCGGACAGTCTTTCGCAGTTATCAGCCGAGAAGGGAGGCGGCAGAACACTCGATGAGCAGCGAGATGAATCGAAATAGGAGCTCGTGAAGACACTCGAGGAAATTGAGGTGTCGCTAGAGAAGGCACCAGACCGTGAGGGACATTCCTTGATGGCATCAGGTGCTGACGATCGATTCTGGCTGGTACAGGATTCCAAGGATCGTTCTTTTCTTACGCCAGATTCTGAGGAGTCATTTATGCAAGAGCTAAATTCTGACGATCGTTCTTCTCTGGTACCAGATTTTGACGATCGTTCTTTGCTGGTACCAGATTTTGACGATTGATTTTTGCTAGAGCTAAATTCTAACGACTGATTTTTGCTGAAGTCACATTCTGACGATCGATTTTTGGTGGCGCCGGATTTTGGTGATCGATTTATGCTGACACCAGATTCTGACGAGTGATCCTTGGTGACGCCAGATACAGCCGATTGATTTTTAATGGAACCTGATTCTGAAGATTGATCCTTGCTTGCGTCAGATTCCGACGAGTAACTTTTGGTGAAGTCGCATTTTGGGAGTCGATTTATGCTGGCGCCAGGTTCTGACGAGCGATCCTTAGTGACGCCAGATACTGACGATTGATTTTTGGAGGAATCTGATTCTGATGATTGATTCTTGTTTGCACCAGATTCTGAGGAGTGATTTTTGATGTCGCCAGATTCTGACGATCGATCTTTAGTAGCGCCAGATTCTGCCAATCGATTTTTACTGACGCCTGTTTCTGATAAACCATCTTTGCAAGCACCAGTTTCTGAAAATATGTTTTTACTGATAATAGATTCTGACAATTGATTTTTATTGACTTCTGATTCAGAGAGAGAATTCTTTACGAGGTCAAAGCTCGAACATGCAATATTCACGTCAACATCAGGCTTGTCGGATGCTTCAGGAGACAGTTCATTCGAGCAAGAAGTATTGGAGGAAGATGATATAACGTCAGAGGAAATAGAATGTTCCTCATGTGATGGAGACGAAATCGCAACTGCAGCATTGTGATGGCTATCGAGCAAATGTGACTCGGCCTGAGATCCTTCACTTTGCTTAGCCAACGAAGAGCACTTTGAGAGTGAGCCTGAAACGACATCGCATGTTCCTCTCGATGCAGAACCGGAAGGTGAACAGGGAAGTTCGGCGCCACTTTCTGATTCTCTAATGGTCCGAACATCGGTGTCCCCAGTGAACCAGACCTGATTGGACGGCGATGCGGCAGTAGCAACCAGTTTGTCATCGATCGAGGAGGGTGGGGAATCCAGTGAGCTGTCCGCAGTCCCCGAGATGCTGGCAGCAGACTGAGAACATGATCTGACTGGATCGCAAGGTTTTATCTTTTCGCGCATTTTCTCCACATTCAGGTGATACATCTCGGCGGTAAGGCGAAGCTCATTCCCGATGGCTAGGCGCCAAACCTGAGCACGCACTGCAGACGGCACACCCTCCCACCAGAGGGCGCGTACTTTACGTTCCCAGCGAGCCTGATCCCATCTGGTAATGACCTGAGTGCGCCAGACATCGAGGGCCTGTCGCACACGGTCTTCGGCTTCCAAACGCCGTTCTGTCTTCTCCTCGTGTGAGCGCTTTTTATTGCGCTCTAGAAGGATAGAGGGAGGAGAGAAGAAAACCATATAGAGGATATATATGTATATATATATATCAAAACACCGAAAGAATAGACATATTCATAAACATACATACATGAGATAAATAGACAGACAGACAAGAGATTGATAGCCAGATAGACAAACGTACAGACAAAAGATAAATATACAAACATACAGACAAGAAATAAATAAACATATACAACAGAGATTGATAGCCATCTACATACAAGAAATAGATAAACAGACAGACGTACATACAAGAGAATGATAGATAGATGAATAGACAAGAGATATATACAGACAGTCGTACATACAGACAAGAAATTGATAGTCAGACATACAGACAAGAGATAGATAGATAGATAGATAGACAGACAGACAGACAGTCGTACATACAGGCATGATATATAAAAACAGATAAGAGATAGATAGACAGACGAACAGACAAGAGATAGATAGACAGACGAACATAGAAGAGATAGACAGACAGACGAACATACAAGAGATAGACAGAAAGACGAACAGACAAGAGATAGATAGACAGACGAACAGACAGGAGATAGA
Organism: Invenusta paracnida; assembly: GCA_036023295.1. Classification (NCBI taxonomy): domain Eukaryota; kingdom Metazoa; phylum Platyhelminthes; order Proseriata; family Coelogynoporidae; genus Invenusta; species Invenusta paracnida. The sequence goes on along the minus strand of JAYRBW010070839.1, from coordinate 11,414 downwards.
TAGACAGAATAACATACAGACAAGAGATAGACAGACAGACAGTCATACAGACAAGATATATAAAAACAGATAAGAGAGAGATAGACAGACGAGCAGACAAGAGATAGATATACATACTAACAGACAAGAGATAGATAGACAGACAGATAAGAGATAGATAAACAGACGAACAAACAAGAGATAGACAGACAGACGAACAGACAGGAGATAGATAGACAGACGAACAGACAAGAGATAGATAGACAGACGAACAGACAGGAGATAGATAGACAGACGAACAGAGAAAAGATAGATATACCGACGAACAGACAAGACATAGATAGACAGACAGATAAAAGATAGATAGACAGACAGACAGACATACAGACAATAGATCAATAGGCAGACGAACAGACAAGTGATAGATAGACAGACGAACAGACAAGAGATAGATAGGCAGACGAACAGAGAAGAAATAGATAAAAAGACGAACAGACAGGAGATAGATAGACAGACGAACAGACAGGAGATAGATAGACAGACAAACAAACAAGAGATAGACAGACAGACGGACAGACAAGAGATTGATAGACAGACAAACAGACAGGAGATAGATAGACAGACGAACATACAAGAAATAGATAGACAGACGAACAGACAGACAGTCGTACATACAGACAAGATATATAAAAACAGATAAGAGATAGATAGACAGACGAACAGACAAGAGATAGATAGACAGACGAACAGACAAGAGATAGACAGACAGACGAATAGAGAAGAGATAGATAGACGAACAGACAAGAGATAAGTAAGTAAACGTATATTTCGGTAAATGGGAATCAGTATGCAGGCATAGATCTGGTAGTGATAGATAATAAATAATTAATAGTAACAGTAATAATATTAATGAATGAATAATGAATCTCTCTATCAGATAGATGGACAGACGAACAGACAAGATATAGATAGACAGACGAACAGACAAGAGATACCAATTCAGATAAATACAAATAATATATAAATAATTGTGTTTATATTTAGATATGACATAAATGAAGACATCATTTTAATACTGGTATGAAAAATCACTGTGCCTTTAATATGCACACTAAAGTAGATGAGTTATTTGAAACTACTTTTAAACTGTTTCTATTTCGTCATAATAAAACTATAAAAACAAGTGTAAGAATGATACATTTACATCTGTTTCAGCGATTACTAAGAAACCTTACAAGGCTACTGTATACAAACTGAACGTGAATACAATAAACCACATTATATCTACATACCTCTATATATATATATCTAGGTATATAATGTGATGTATTAAATCTAGTTTAATGGCAATAAACAAGTTCAATATGTCTATGGACTATTTAAAGTATACACTAGCAAATAGGAATATAGATGTGTGTACATTCGTAGAGCTATATATCACATATCATGTTGGACATGGAAATACAAATATAAAGTTGAAATATAATATCGTATTAACTGTATGACCGTCAAAATCGAGAGACACCATTCTGTTCTTTGAAACAAATCGAAGTGAAATCAGTAATGCTGTTACAATAGCACTGTAATCTTCTACAACAGCTATAATCGTCAATAGATATCATCAATCATGTCTTAAATAGATTTTTGCCCTCGCTAACCGTTTTGGCTGTTGACAGGTTTTAAAGAAAATTTCCTTTAAGATATACATAGTATTAATTTGTTGAATATCAAGTGAAGACAGTTATCTAAGATGCGAATCGGGCGAATGCAGCTTTAGTTTATTAATGCTTAATGCACACTATATAATCTTGAAGCGATATACCCGGCAGCAACCCTTAGCACGGGGTTGACTGACTCTATAGTTGTAGTGGCATACCCGAACCAACAATGCTTGTCGGTTGGCGTTAAGTGAATCACCCAGTTTAAATTCTATCGTTGCTTGGCCTCCTTACTGTGGTAGATATTATGCTTATTATATAACCTTATTGTTCTTTTAAATTGCAAGCTAAAAGAATCGAAATTAACCATTTAACGTCGTTAAAACCAGCTAGCGTGTAATTGCATTCGGACGGCCTAATACGAGCACCAATAAAAAGATAAACGAGTAAAAACTATCAAACACTCATAAGCACGTCTCGTCAACTCGGAATTATGCAACATCACTCGTTGGTACACAATAATGTGCATTTAGATACTTTTACTGCGTATATAAATACCTACGAGTATATTATAGAGAACTTTTTTTTATAATACTATTAACTGCCTACCGCAGTCAAACTATTCAGGTTATAGTTATACCAGTTTAGGAATATAATTCATTGGTACACAATACATATTGCCTAAGTTCATCGAGCAAAGGTTCGTAGAGTTTTGCCATTTGGCTTCTTAATAAATAAATACACAAATATATTATTTAGTTTACACACAATCGCTATAATACTGAAGCTGTTACGTTTGTAATAAGCATATAACTAACAATATATTATATTCACCACCTCTTCAGATTAACTACCAAGTAAGCTGACAAGCAAGCCAAACGCGAGTTTAATTAGGTAAATACATATTATTATTCATATATATACGTAAAACAGTATTGATTTCCTTTCCTCAATTTCCACACGAAATGGTTTGACATAGTTAATTTCCATTCCCTCCCTTTCTGCCTGTCCGATAAACTCATATGAGAGAGTGTAAGAACTTGTATAATATATAACTTGTCTAGTTACGAGATGATGGGCGTTGTTTCCCTATAACTAAAGATTGTAATACGTTAAATTTAATAATATACATATTATGCACAAGTTCAAGAATATTTCAATATTCAAGAGAAATCTGTGCATTTAATTTGTGTATTATATCTCTTTTCTGAAACCAGCAAAGTGTTTTATAGAATAAAATACACAAATAATTCTAAATACCATTCATTTTATAAGCTTGAACAATTTTTAAGAATATGATTAGTCAAATGTTTATTATAGTTTTCTATACAATAATGACAAATCTTTAAATGTGCGATAAAATTACTTCAAAGCGGAACGGAAATGTAACCGGGCCAGGGTTACCAAACTATCGATTAAGCGAATAAGATAAAATAATAACAATAATTGTATGAAACTTGATCTATAGAAAAAAAGTCACACAAAGTTTTATTAAAATATAATCATAAATAAGATATTGTTTAAGTAAGGATTAGTATAAATAATAGTATATAATAATAGAGCAATTATTATTTTAGGACAACATTTTTCTATGTTCTGGTGGACTATAGTTTTACAAAGTTTGTCATTATTTATATTTACTAAAAGCTTATTATTGAAATAACTTTAAGAATATAGTAGCTATAAATATTCTTTTCATCAAAGTAAAATAGATACATTGTAAAAAATATTTTTACAAATCACCTTTTTCTTTAAATTAAAAAAAGAACTGCAGCACACTACATAATGTTTTGACATGTAAAGATTCATGTTAACTCAGAAAAGTCAACAAAATTAGGAAGAAATCTTAATCACTATTTCTACTGTTACAAAATAGTAAAACTAATTTGTTAGACCAATATTAATATAGTAAATCGTTTTCTTACACAAAAACAAAAATTTAGACAATTTAATTAAAATATACTTCAAAATTTGACATGGGAACTAGGTAGCTGTTCTATAATACACCCGCTCAAGAGAATAACTTTCGAGCGCTTGCCATCTATCCAATAGTTTACTACAAGCAAGCTGCATAACCAGAATAGTGGGCGATCATTTCTCTTTAAACACTAATATTAAAGAGATTTCCATCTAATTTTTCTAATATCTTGGGTGCAATAATCACATTCTACAAGCTTGTCAATATTCAACTGCAGAACTTACTGGATCAAATTCGATTCAAATATACAACTAAATAAAGACAAAAGTTGACATTACAAATCAAATCTTAAAAAATATAAGTTAGACATTTAACGATTGTAAAGCAATATTTTGTTATAAAAAGAAGAAATCAATGTATAATACATATTACCAAGTAAAAAGATATTCCAAGACAGAATAGTATAGTCAAAATATATATTGCACAGTCTAAAGTGTTCCTCCATCAGCATCAAGCCTTCATTTAGTACCACACGTGCTTCAATGACCGTCTCTTTCATCTTCTTTGACTAATGTGCTAGGTCTATACAAAATAATTTACCAGGTTAGTAGGCCAACTTATCTTTCATCCTTTAGAACCTGACACGGTTTAGACTCGGCAATACATTTAGGAGGACACTTCTTCTGCAATCCTTTGACTGTTTATAAAAATCTAGTCTTTCAAAAAGAACAAAACCCTTTATTGATTTACCTGGTCTGTAAATGGGCAACTATTTTTTACTTTATACGAAGACATTTTTTTCTTTATAAGAAAAACATGATTAGCTCTGCAAGCGGTCGACAGATATTGGACTATAACGTTCGATATCCAACATGTAATTTAATGATTAATTATGAGCCAACCACTTAACTGTCTAAGTTTTAAATCCTATTGTTAACTAGGTAATATGTTTATTCTTCTAATTCTCCTCATACTTTTAATACAAATTCTTAAAAAACTCTTACTTATTGCCACTGGTGGTTGCTTTCTGTATAAAATTCAAACTGATGGTTTCTCTATGGGTAACCCACTTGCTCCTACTATATGGCCACTTTGTTTTTGGCTCACAATGAGAAAGACTGACAAAACAAAAATGACTCTTTCATTTCGTATCTTAGATATGCTAGACTTTGGATTGTATTTTTAGAAATAAAACATATTTCTATTTTTTTTAACTTCATTAACACTGTTCATCCTAACATAACATTTACTTGTGTATTTGGTGGAACCAATTTAGCTTTTTTATACTATTTTGTAAACAGACTATTTCTTTCGCTCTGTTTTTAGAAAAAGACTTTCCCTAATTTTTTTTCTTTTAATGATGTGTGTCCTTTAAAATGGAAAAGAGGTTTGATTTTTTGTTTTCTTCAAAGATCCTTTGAAATATGTTCCACTTAGAAATGATTTCACAATGAAGTTTCTAAATTGAAACTAATTTTATTTAAAATTGTTATCTTGCATCTTTTTTCAACCACTGACTTAGTTTCTTTCTGTCTTCAAAATGTTCTGTAACTTTCAATAAAACTGTTAAAAATCCTAAAACCCCGGCTATTTCCATTTCTTTTGTTGGAAAACCTTCTTTAATTTTTAAGAAAGCTTGATCAGGTTGACCATGATCAGTTTTACATTGGTAAGACCAAACGTCATGGTTTCTCATTTCTTGTTTTAATCTGTAATATTTACATTGTGTACGCACTTTTAAATTTCCTGATGAAGAATATTGTAATTCGAAAACGTTTGAACTTTTAGATTAAATTATTTAAAACTGTTTCATTTTTTCTTTAAATATTTTTCTCTGCCACAACAATATTAACTATATAAATTCTTAATGAACATCAGTGGTTAAACTAAATATCGATATCAATTTAAACACGTTTAAAGGTTAAAAACAACACAAAACTGTAAAAAAGAATATTAATACTAACAACCTTATTCAAGGGCAAGATTTTAAACAATTATGAAATGAGTCTTTGGTTATTATATATAAAAATAGATATATTGTATGTATCATGTGGACATGTGATTGTTTGCATTGGTGATAGAATAGTACAAACAAAAAACATCCCTATAGTTCATGTGATGCATCGCTTATCAAATTGGCATATTATTGATTATTATGTACATATTAATGAAATTGTAGTTTGGTGAATATTATCTGTGAATTTCAATCAGCGACTATTTTTTACCTCAATATTTTCAATCGGAAAAGCTCACAACGAATTGGCTATATTTCATTTGTGCCATATGTTACCAAAACAAAAACAAAAAAATTTTCATTATAGAATGACATTATATGTATAAAGCAGCTGTTTATTTATTAATTTCAAAATAAATTTACAATTTAAAATCTTTAGAAAACATAAGAATACATCTTAAAACATTTTGGGCACACTTTTTAACAAGTAAAACTAATTTAAAATGATAAATGTTGGACATAATGAAATAATATAATGAAATAACGAAATAATCCATCGGAAAAAGGTTATGCATCTATAATTCCATTTATTAACACAGCGGCGTTATTTTTTACGATATTAAATCGGACACACATAACAGTTCAAATATATTCCCCAAAATTTTGTAGAATTTATTCGCAAATTAAATTTTTGTATCGATTCTTGAAGCAAAATTAAATAAATGGAAAGCCAGTAAAAGCGTGAATAATCAACACTACAATGTAGAGCGGAAATAATGACATAAAAAACTCTTCACAACACTCACCTTTTCGCTTAACTGATTCCATGATTCGTTGGTATTCAGCCAGATGCTTCTGCATTTCTTCTGGACTCTTTGCGGGCAAACCACTGTACGATGCAACCAGAAAATACATACACTTTACAATAAGGAAAACACAAAGGTAAACAGATTGTTCATATACATCGAAGATAAAACAAGATTTACAAAAATAAATATGCAGTAAAAACAGAAAAAGTAGAACAGAAACTTTATCTATATATAAACTAAGTAATAGATAAGTAATTAGTTTCAATTTTTCCACTAATTACACCACTGAACATTGATACGAGTCATTTCAAAAGTCATTTCAGTCATTTTCAATAAAACATGTTACTAAGATTCGAAACCATCACAATTATATCAAGCATACTACTCTATATGCTAAAATTACCCCGAGAGCATTTAAATACCAAAATACTAAAAGTCCATTTGAACGAGATATGACAATAATCATCAATAAAACATCCCTTTGAATATAATTGACAGAAATAATCTAAAAATTGATTTGAAAATTTTGCCTCTTGAAATATTAATACAAAAACCAAATTTTTATATTCAAAGACAATGTCGCAAAAAATAGAGTTACTTTTGTGGATTATGGAATATTGGCAGAATTTTCCAAAGTAACAAAACTTGGTAATTTCCCTACCAATTCATTATTAATTGATATCACTTGGATGTCTGTAAGTTTCATCATTAACCGCTAAAGAGCTGTTCAGCCTTTTAAATCAGATGTTATACAAAAACCATTTATAAGTATTTTAATTTTAAAACCTAACGTATTTCTAAATTATGCTGGAATTATGTAATACAATTAAATGTATTTAATAAAGCAAAATAAAGCAATAGGTACAAAAGAAATTGAATTGTAAAAGTTTATGGTATATTAGAATCTCGATGACAAAAAATAATAAAACAAAAACTCACTCGGGTCGATTTTGAAGTATGAGACCAGTGGTCGAGGCAATACCAGATTGACTATTGAGACTGGATGACGAACCGGAGAGATTGGATTTGGACTTTTTGGAGAAGAGACCACTGTAAACAAACATGGCAATAGTGGGTGTCTAAATGGCTGGTGCGATGAAGAGAGTGGAGGTGGTAAAAAAGAGATGAGGAGGTAAACAGAGCAGAAATAGGAAATGTAGAGAAAGAGAGAGAGTATAGGGAGAAATGTGAAAATAAAAGATCAGTGGAAAATAGAATACAAAAGAGAGAGCGGAAGGGGAAAGCGAGGACAAAAAAGGAGGAAAAAAGAAGAACAGGAATAAAAGGAAGAACAAAGAAATTAAAATGTAAAAGAATGGTGATAACAAGCGAAATGAATTTGAATTCCACTCGATAAACTCAATTAGCGGATGTCAATTGTTGAGACAAAAAAACAAACTAAAAACAGGTCAATAATTGAGAATAAAAAAAGAAAGAAAGAATATATCAAATATTTATGATTGGATCAAGTATACAACCATTTCGATCAATATCTTGAAGATAATTAAAGAGTGAAGTTTGAAAAGGCAGTCTAAATTGAATGAAAGCCTTCAGATAATACATATGCAGACGTCAATCTATAGGATCGAGGTACCAGATATTCCTTTCTTGATAAAGCGTTGAAGAGGTGCAGCCATCGTGGAGTAGATACAAAATATGTAGAGATAATGCAATAATGTGCATTATGTCATTGTGTCAGAATAAGCATGAGAACAAGACACAAATTATCTCAAATGAGATCAATACAATATCCGAACTTGATAAATATAGAGATAATGAGTGATCCGAAAAATAGTAACTATAAAGGTAAACCAGGAGAAGAGCTTAAACCAGATAAAGTTAACTTAAGTGTTAATCGATATATTGTAAACGTACTTTTAAGTTCCTGCATATTACTCAAAATTGTACGTTAGCAATGTATATTTACATCGATATAGAATTCATAAATAGCGCTCATCACAAGACATTTGTGAGCCTTCGACTTGAGAATTACATATAGGCTTAGCGAGATTCAAGCTTCTTAAACCAAGATTCAGGATATATTATTTAAAAAATGAATTAAGTTAGAGCAAGAAATTCTAAATATAGCGTTTATAACAAAATATAATAGCTAAATTAAACTATATGACTAAAACAAGTTAAGTAAAAATAAAAATTATATGTTAAGAATATCGAAGAGAAAAAGTAATAAAAGGTAAGAATGAGAATTTAAATGTTGAAATAAACTTAATTTAAGAAAGAAGCAGAAAAAGCGTCTAAAAACAAGTGCGTTAAAAACGTTATAATACGATTAATAAATAAGGGCAGAATGCAAAAGCGGTTCCAAAGAGGAAAAACATGTATTGAAAAATACAATGATAATAATGACAAAAAATAACACCAGAAAATATTTTCATGGAATTGTCAAATTTTGTTCCATTTCTGATGAATATTTGTTACCATTATAATGTCTTTACTTCTTACAAAGAATGGCTGTTGCATTTTACTCAAAAACGTAAAAATGTAACAAATATGGAAAAATCGATTATTTTAGAAATGCTATTTAAAAATGCTAAGTATAAAATAATCAGTATTGATTTTCATGCAAAATTTATATTTACATGCATATCACGTATTACTAATATTAACAGTTAAAATATCTAGTATGAACAAGTTACAACTAATAGCAATATGCAGCACATGTTCAATGAAATGTAATACTTGTAGAAATCAAACTCTATTTTTGAACATTAACTGCAATTATCAGTTTTATGCTCATTGTTTTCTAAAAGTAGCTTATTAATTTTAGAATATATTATTGCACTTAGCACAATTTGTAACTTGTTGCAAATTAACAGCTTTATGGAAAACTTGTTACTTATTACTTTACACTACTTGTAACTATAGGTTTATTTATTCAACATTTCTTACTTGCAATTTGTTGCACTTAATAGTTTTAAGTTGAAAAAGGCCAATTGCGTGGATTGAAGACATAATACGCAAATGACGAGGTCTTCAAGTAGTTAGTGAGAATGTGCAAGAGGGAAGTTTTATGCAAAACTTGTTATTTGTTTCAAACTTGGATTTTCTTTAAGAAAAACGTGACAAACTAGCATTTTGAGCAAAAAGTAAGCCATGGGAAACTCACCCAAACTTGGAGAATCCTTTTTTCAATTTGCTCTCAATCTCAGTGGTGGTCGTCTTTGGCGGCAATGGTGAAGCAGAAGAAGCAGCAGAGGTGGAAGTCTGTACAGAAGCAGCCACACCTACCCCCTCGTCTCCATCGACAGGGAAACTCTGTAGACTGCAACTCCTTCCATCCTCTTCGCCCTCCCCTCCCCCACCCCCCACAGAGGAAGGCGTGAAGAGGGATAACTCTGTCCCAGTGGACACCAAACTAGACAGACTTGAGAATGAGGAAGTTGCAGGCACGCGGCACAAACCTCTACCCAGTTCATAGCCACCACCAACATCCTCTTGATGTTGAGTAACTCCATTCATACTCCTTCTGCCCTCCTCATCTTCAATAACTATGGGAGGCTTATCGATCTGTTCCAGTCTCTTCTTTGGCGATGTCATTATCTTCTTTTCCTTTTTATGTGTTGCCTGGAGAAGATCTCGAGGGGATAGCTGACCCAGCTGCGTTTCTCCAATAACTATGGTAGTCATGGTATTCACTAATAAAAACAGTTACTTGGTAACTTACTGTTGTTAGAGATGATGGAGGAGGTTTGCATCATTGCAGATTGTCTAATTCTTTTTCTTGCTGCAGTTGAAAATGACCTCTTTTCTTTCTGGTCTTGCAGGAACTAAAAAAAGGAACCATCAAAATATTATATATCTCTGAATAGTACCTGTGGATACTATAATAGATAGCACTAAAATTGGTGTGGGCCCTACTTATTTAACAGTGGCTACTATTCGAGGGCAGCTATTATTAATAACCTTAAAAATTAAATAAACACATCATTCAATAATTTATGATAATGTCTCTGTATGAATCAAGGACTAATCTTTTGTATGAAATTACCATAAAACATGAGTAGTGTTTATTGAATTGAAATTTATGTATGGTAATTTCTCTTTAATGACTTAGATATTGGACAATTTTTGCAATACATTTTTTTATAACTAACTGTGGGTACTATTGAAGGATTGGTACCTACTATACTTAAGGGTACAATGGTACACATGCATTAAGGGTACAAGTAGGGTGCAGGTACTATTCAAGGCCAGCTACTAATTAAGTGCATCTATTATTCAGAGATAGAATATATATATATATATGATAATAATATAATAAATATAATATATATACTATTTAGTTTTAAGTAAAATAGATTAAACTGCTTTGGAATATTGGCTCTGCACCACTTTAAATTAAATAGTTGAAATTGCTGTCCTTTTAGATAATATTTGGTTGCAATTATTTATAATAACTATTTGATATACCTATATTTTTGATGATAACATATTAAATAAATACTTGTATATATGAACTCAGAGGAAAACTAAATATAACAAAGCCAAATTAACAACTCAAAGCAAGCAGCAAGAGATCAGTAAATAAAAATTAAAAGAATTACCTAATTACCAGAAGATTAAGTAAATTCTCTTCATGTATACAAAAATTAAATATATGTAGGTAGGTATCAAAATAAAATGTATCTTATATCCATATTATTTTGTTTATAAAACCAAATTTCTCTAACTTTTGTGTCTATAAAGCCTATACAATAGGAAAACTGATATGTTGACACTATGTAATATACACCCCCTGCTCATTACAAATGCCGCCCCCTAAAAAATAGCCATTTTTGATCATTTAACATTGTACATATATTTAATATGTATTCTAACATGTATTGTAGTTTGAGGATATACTATTTTAAATTTTTTAATTAAAGTTGTCAATGTTTTGGAAATCAATCAATTCATGGAGGTCCAGAAGAGGACCATTGTCACATTTTCAAAAGATAGGGATAATAATAAATAAAATAATATATTATAGAGCACATTAAATCCAAAGATGTCAAATGTGCTAAGAGAGAGAGAGTAAGTTTATAAAGAATGTGTAAATAAAAATGTTTTAAGTTGAGATCGAAATCTACTAGAAT
>JAYRBW010070828.1:0-26669 GCA_036023295.1 Invenusta paracnida | reverse complement strand
CCCAGAGAAGTAATCCAGCTGTCTCGATCTACCTTGTAGCTTCGAGGCTGGACCCGGCCACAAACAACAACAACAACGCGAGCTAGTGATAAAGCAATGGAATAGTGAAAATCTCATGGCAAAAATGATTAAGCTCGAAGCAGCCATGAACGACTTAAAAGTAGGTATAGCGGTGGTGCAGGAAACCAAGTTAAGATATGAAGATAAATTCCCAGGGGTGAGAGGTTTTAACATGGCGAGAAAAGACAGATTTCGGGACAATATGTCGAGATATGCGGGGGGTGGCCTAGACATTCTGGTCAAAGAGAATATCCAATAACAAACTGTCGATACATCGAGTTGGATAGATAAAGATGACTGTACCACTGAAATGCTAGGTATACGCTCCTCATCAACAAATCAGACATAATAAACATTCTTAAAAACAATCAGGCAGCCGAAGAAGCTATTAAAAGAACCATAGCCAGACTTCCGAATGATGAGAACTGTTTGATATGTGGAGACTTGAAATGCTCATCACAATAACTGAGACCTATCCACCCCAAAGAACAAGTGAGGCAAAAACATCATCACCTGGGTGAAAGATAACAGATTTTGGGTCCTTAACCATGGTAGTATCACTAGATTCCAAAGGGGCACCGACAGAAGTTCCACCCCGGACATCACTATGTGACACGAAAACCTGCAAGCGAACTTATCATGGAAAACAGTCCAAAAACTAAGCTCAGACCACAGACCTATATGCTCATTAACCATGGTCAACGAACCTTAAATCAGAAAAGGAACAATCCAGGATGGTATGGAAGTGGAAAAAGCGAGGTGGAACGATTTCCAAGATTTTATCACTGACTCAATCAACACCGATTTCAACAAAGAGGATAGCATCACGAACCAAGAACTCCAAGTTAGTAAAATTATTTTGAAAGCAGCGTACAAAACATCGGTATGAAGGTTCTAAGAACAAGAAACGGGGAAATTCTCAATGAAGATATCCGAAACGAAGAGGAAAAAGAAATAAGCTCATGGGCGAAGAACATATAGACTGGGAAGCTATCAAGTCTAACAATAAAGAACATGTGACTGACTACAAGAAAGAAAAATGGATTAAAGAGGTAGAGAAAAACAGCTCAGTAGAAAAGATGTGGGGAATACTGAAGAGACTCAAGAAAGGAAACTCCCCGAATGAATCGGACAGAGTACTTTCGTACAAAGGCAAAGGCATAGTATCGAGAAGAAGCAAGGCTAAGGCTTTCATCACAGAATACGCCGCAGTCAGCAAATTCAAAATTCCCAGAGATAAGAGTAATATCAAAAGAGAAATCACCCAATACCTCAGAAACAATTTAGGTCCTTTCAGAGAAGAAGAAAAGGACATTAGCATAAATGAAGTCACCACGACATTGCTAGAAATTGATGGGTCTAAGACTGCTGGTCTTGACAAAATTCACTCAAAACTTTCGAAACAATTTCCACCTCCTGCGATAGAAATCTTCACAAACATCATGAATAAATCGCTCAATAGCAGTAAAGTTTCTCAAAATTGGAGAGAAGGTAACATTATACCATTACTCAACAAAGGTAAATCACCGGACGAAATCTCATCTTACAGACCGGTATGCCTCACGTCTTGCGTGAGTAAACTCATGGAAAGGGTTTTTAACAAAAGAATCCTATATGTCCTGGAATTGAAAGGCCTAATAAGTCAGCATCAAGCTGGCTTTAGATCACATAAATCTACAGTGGACCAACTCGTTTACCTTTCGTAAGTATACCAGTAAGGGACGCTTTCCATCTAACAAAACAGTTTTGGCCTTACTGCAGGACTAAGCTAAAGCCTATGATAAAGTCTGGAAGGACGGTCTACTTCTGAAGATGACCAAAATAGGGTTAAGTAACAACATCATCAGATGGATCTAGATATAGCTCAGCAACAGAAGAACCTGAGTCACCTTCGAAGGAACTAGAGGCAAAACCAAGAAAATGCAAGAAGGTCTACCTCAAGGAGCAGTCCTATCCCCTACCCTTTTTCTAATGTACACAAACGATGTAGTCCAAGTTATCCCAGATAATGTTCAAGTTAGCCTCTTCGCTGACGACATAGCTGTTCGGGCCTCAGACTACGATGTGTCAAAGGTTACTAAAAAGATTCAAGAGGCCTGTGAAAAGATCAACAATTGGAGAAAATATGGCTGATGACGCTAAGAATTGAGAAATGTGAGGTATCTCTATTCACACTAGACCAAGCAGAAGCTGATGTCAAGCCCAGAATAGTCTTAATGGTAAAGATTTTAAGTTCAATGCTCACCCTACATTCTTAGGGGTCACTTATGACAGAAAACTTTCATTCGTAGAGCACGTCAGAAGAGTACTATAGAAAAGAGATAACAGACTCAAGATGCTCAGAGCCCTTTCAGGTACTTCATGGGGATTCAATAAAAACTTCTATCTTGTACATACCAGACCATGTGCCATCCCGTTCTGGAATACGGTTCTCCAGCTTGGATGCCATGGATTTCAGACACCCAATTCACGAAACTCGAGAAGTTTCAACTTAAAGCATCTCGTTGAATAACAGGCCTCCTAAAGAGTACTCTAACTGAAGTAGTTATGGCAGAGACAAGCCTACAATCCCTCAAAGACAGAGCAACAGCCTCTGCAGTCATCCAGTATGAAAAAGCCACAATACAAAATAATTCAAATCCTCTTAACTAAGTGATTTCAAACAACACTAAGAAGAGGATAAAGAAAACTGAATAGAGATTCTTTGCAAAAGAAAAGTGGACCAGGGTCTTTCAAGACATGAAACAAAATTGAAATTCCCACCTCCCATAAAGCTCTGTATCGAGAGAACCGATTTCAAGGTAGAGATTAAGGGCGTCAAATCCGAAGTCAAAGTCAAGAACTATGAATTGACTAAAGATATCCTCAAAAACAATAACAGTTTCGACCTCATCGTCTACGCACAGACGGTTCGACAGAAGAAAGTAGACTACTTGGAGGTGCGGGTATCATCATCACTAGAAGAGAACTAGAAAACCCCATAGTCATTCACAAGTTAAATTTGGCAGCAGGCAAATTCTGCTCGTCTTACCTGCAGACAGAGATGGTTGCCATTAATGAGGCTCTGAAGTGCATGGGCTCCTAATCAACAACTGGCAAACTGTACACATTGCCTCAGACAGCCAATCGTCTCCAAAAAGTCTAGAAACCATCAAGTTCAACACCAACAACCCTATCTTAACAGAATTCTCTTCTTCTATTGCATGTCTCATTAACCTATAGGAAAGAAAATTACCCTTACTTGGATCCCCAGTAACTGCGACTCCACCGGCAATGAACTGGTGGACGAAGAAGCCGCTACGGGTGGTAAACTCAATCAAGAAGACACAGGGTGGTTATTCGATGTAGCTAAGGCTAGCATACACTATGAACTCAAAAGCAAGATGAACATCAGTCACATTCGATCAAAGCAGATTTATGGAGATAAAGCATGTAAAGACGATTGGGAACGCAACATCTCGAAGATCGAAGCCATTAGTTACCACCGTTTCAGGACTGGCAACTCAAATGAACAACAAGCCTATCATCATAGAATCGACCTGGCCGACGATGACAAATGCCGTATATGCAAAGAAGAAGCTGAAGACCTTGAGCATGTACTACTTAGGTGTATTAACCTTACGAAAGTCAGAATGGACAACAACATCCTCAGCCTTCGAGACCTCACAACCAAACCTACTGGCTGAAATAAGCTCTGGCTTTCCTTTAAATCACAAATTGGTAAATAGCAACAACAACAACAACGGTAGCATCCTCTCCTGCCAAACCATGATTTACGTCAGCGACCAATGTAGTTAACAGTTCCTCTACTTCGACACAATAGTTGACCTTCTTGTTGTCGAAAAATATATCCAATCTATAGGCAGCGCCATAATAGTCTCCGCATCGCCAAGCTCCTCGTCCATATCTCCCAAAGCCACAGCCAGTGCTATCTTCACCAGCAACCCTATCGTCGACTTCAATGCCTTCCACTAATAATCAGAAGTATACTCATAAAAATGAAACTATACAATCAGAGTATACAAAAAATAATGTTTAAACGGTATGTAATAGGATCAAAGATAGTAGATTATAGCTATAATCTACTATCTTTGAGTAGGATACCCAAATTATTTGTCATAGTGATCGACCTGCTGCCCACTCTTATCAACATACAAGTCCAGTCGTCTGAAGGTACGCTTGCTGAAGGATTCGTGAATATTTGTAGGCAAATTCCCTTGTAATGATTTCTTTCAGATGAGTTATATTTCTCGCTTTCTGAGCAACTAGGTTTCAAGATCCCCCAAAGTGGGTTATCGCAGGATGTTAAGTCTGGATTTCGCGGCGATTGTGTCGGTCCAAATTTGTTGAACTCTCGGTCTTGGAAATTGTCTTTCATTGCCGTGTGAGCAGGACCCCCATCCTGTTGTACATGAGAATATCTAGTGCAAGGATGAATTCTTCACGAAGCATAGTAATGCAGCTTTCCGCAGAGACCACGCCGTTGAAGAAAAACGGACCAATGAGATGATTAGCCGACATTGCTGCCCACACTAAAACTTTGGGGGGTGCTGTTTTACTTGTTCCAAGAAACGAGTCTTTTGTTTAGACAAAAACGAAATCTGCAAACTACCACGACCATCGGCATAATTTCACGACTAATCATTGAAAAAGAATTTTTCTCTTCTAATGTTATCGTATTTTGCCAATATTTATTGGCAGCAGAGGACACGATTTTCGTGATCTGCCTCACTGAGGAATTGGACTTTTGTTGGCTTCCAACTTCTGTATCCCAGATCCTTTGTCATCACCCTGTGTGAAGTCATTTGTAGTAAATCTGAATATCATATGAATTATCAGCGCCATAGATAGCTTATGGAACATACTATAATTACTCCATGTAATTTAAAATATAATAATTTTCTATCGACAAAAATTTACAACGAGATGCATATGAATTCAATAAGAGTCAAAAATCGACTTAATTACTCTTAATGGTATGTAGTATTAAACTGCATATATAACTTATGAATCAAAAATTATATTTAGCTCTAAATACTATCGTTAATAATAATAACCCCACCTGAAACAAAGAACAACTTTGTCAACAAAACCCAAAGTTCATTAAAAGATAATAACAGCATCACAATGAGTACAATATAATACGGGCCTGTATTAGATAGAAATAACGACGGCCCGCGTTGGTTAAAAATCTGATTCTTTAATTGGCAAGAATAAAAAAGATCATAAATTAGAAAAAACAGAGATTATAAAGAAGTCTAAATACTGATAAGCATCAATAATAAGACGCCTGAATTTCAGTATAAAAACTTCAGTTACAAATCAAATTATTACAGTTGTGTATTAACAATAAGACAGTGAAGTAAGGCACAGCAGCTAGGTATACACTGAATACCTAAAAAGAAAGAGAAAAGTACTAAAAAACGATTGACAATAAATAAAGTGTATTGTACACCAAAAAGAATAGTAAAACAAGGAAGCTAAAAATAGTTACTCACATAATCACATAGTTAAAGATATATGGAGATGTTTAAAGATATTGCAAAAGATGTGTAAAGATTCCGTAAAAGATATTGTCTGCATTTATCTTTGAATAATCCGATATGAAAGTCTAATATTATGTACAAAACTAAAAAAAGCAGAGATGAGTTAATTCAATAGAGAAAGTACACTTATCACGTCCACTATTACGAAAGAAGGTGTGGATATGTGCATAATATTATGTAAACAATAGGATTTATTCCTAAGATCCAGATTGGGAGAGAGATAATAACAGTAATGTATAGAATATGAGAAGTGGAATGCATGCTTGGATAAATGGTCAGAAGAGAGAGAGAGAGAGAGATTAACTACATAGTTCAAAGTTAGTGTTTGTCTTGCAGTACTGAAAGAAGAGGATTCCTATTATTTTTTTCAAATGGAAAGGAATTTGAAGGCCGGGCAGCAAGAAGCAGTGGTGTTGGACGCGAGGGGATAATAAGGCTCACGGGTTGCTGTTGCTGCTCCTCTAGTTGATTTTTCATCAATGATTTACTGGTGCTATTCGCTGAGGTTGCTGATACCATCGAGGTTATAGAAGAGGTCGGAGGAAACAACAGAGAGTTACCAGCACCAGCGATAGAGTCATTCGAGGAATTACCAGGGAGAAGGAGAGAAGACGGTAGGTTAGTTGAGCGGGGTGGTGGCGGTGTTGACATGCGTTGTTGGTGCTGATATGCACCAATGATGATTGGAGTGGGCGGGCGGGATTGATGGCCCACAGGAGCGGAAACGGGTCGTGTTTGGGGCATGTGTGGGGAGGGGCAGCGCATTGTCATTTGATTCGATGCAGTGGGGTTGAAGTAGGTGCGTGACTGACCAATGGAAGCCGTGGATGTGATTCCAGGGGCCTGCTGCTGCATCTCGGAGGAAGCGCCGTCTTGGGAAAACTGGGAGAAGAGCTGCCCGAATAGTGACTGCAAGTAAGTGAGAATGGGGGTATATCAAAGATATCAATTTGACGTATGTTTGTATAAATAAGTTACATAATAACATATTGGGAAATATAGAATATTACACATTATAGAACAACAGGTATTCATTTTTTGCACAAACTATTGTAAATTATCAGTTATGAAATTTCATTAATATTTACGATTGAATCAATACGACGTTTAACTTTATTCTAATATTGTTCGTGTGATACAGATTTTAGAAAGTCTTCCTTGCCAATCGACTGTTACAGTGTTTGCAATCTAATCATGAGGACCCCGGTTCGATACCCTGTAAGTCACTGAAGAGCGAAATGCGTCTGATATTTGAATACGCGGCGATTATTTATGAAATGTTGTGTACATACATTGTTGAAACAATAGGAGTAATAAGTAAAAAAAATGGAAAGCTCAATAAAATTTACAAATTTTAAGATAAATTTATTAAAAAAATTAATATATATTTGATTAAGCAGCTTTATTTATTTATTATTCTTCATCGAAGAATGCTTTTATTAAATAGTATCCTTATCCGAGGAAATATATACTAGGTATAATACATACATTATTATATACTATACTATAGTACTCTTACTCCAGATTTCCCGTCGGAAGATGTCGGTGGTTGAGAGTCTGGTTTACGCCACTGAAACCAGCCTGAAAGTCCCGTTTGGTTCGCAAATTCGGGTGAAAGCTATCGTAAAGGCAAGTGAGTTGGTGAATGGACATTGAATAAAACTTAGAAATCCTAATTGATCAAAGAAAAAATATTATCTACCGTAAATTTTGTAATATAATTTTAAAGATTATTTTGAAAAAGAATTATCCACCGTAAATTTTATAATAAACTATCGTATGTTTTTCTATATTAAATTCATATAGTCTACGATACAGTTATCAATTAAAAAAGCTTTTATTGGCTAAAATAACATTAAATTCGTACAGATATTACAAAAGATAACCAACAAAATATAGAATATATTAAAACAGGGTATAAAATCTATCGGTATACTAATTTAAATTTGTCCACACATTAAATTATAGCACAATCTAAAGACTATCAAGTTTTATAAACAAATTATTAAGCAATGGGTTGTACATCAGATACAACAAATAAAAAACACATTTAAAAATAAATAGCTATATATCAACATACTACTAATCAGTAAAATAGTAAGTTGAACAAATATATAATATGAAAAAAGTGATTTTAACAATATAATAATTTTATTATACTCGAAAGTAAAATACTGTTATGGAATGGCAAAAATGACGAAAATATCCAATTTTGAGAATTTAAATATTTAAAATTCAATTAATAATTCGATTTGTCAAAAGAGAATTTTTTGCGTCAGCTTTGTGAATATCTCTGAAATAATGTAATAATAATACATGTAATATATTTATATAGCGCTTCAGATTATATAATACAATATATTATATTATGCATATATCACATACTATAATAATAATGTGGTTTAGGAAAATATTCTTATTAAGAATAACACACCTTATTGAAATCTTCTTCGGTAAAATGAAGCATCTGGCCTATAATATGCATAGCTTCTATTTTTTGATGGGCAGGTGTCTGGAAGTAGCCAATCAGTAAGTTTTTAACAAGTTCTCTAGAAAAAAAAGTTAATAAATAAAATTAATGACAAATATGCTACTCAATATTGTAAATGTAGAATTAACAATATACCTTTCAACCTGGGATCTAGAGGCAGTAACAAGACGATCCGTTTCGGTGTTAAGCTCATCAATGCTTTGTTCCTTTCTCTCCACTGAAAAGACGTATAAGACAACTATATACAATATTGGAGGGGATAAAAACAAAAAGAAGGCAAACATATTAGTTTTAGGCATGTTATAGGCAGGCGAGCGTCAACGAGCAGTAGTCAGATTCACCGTGCTGTAGAAGATGTTGTTTAGCCAAGTGCCGACCGAGTACACATGAGAGACCGAGGACAATATGATATGAACACTCGGTACCTGATGTAATACTCAGACGGCAAGCTTGGTATCAAGAGGACATAGTTAAGAATAGTCCATGCCACGTCATGAGTATTCTGATGTTGTTTAACATCACCACAAGCAGTATATACAGTACAGAAAAGTAAATAATATTATGTTAGGTTGGTAAATAGTAAGGTTATGTTTACCAAGATTGAAAATGCACAATAACAATATTATAAGACACCTACATAACATGCGGCATGCATTATTTTGTAATTTGATGTGATATTTTGATACAAAATATGATTTGGTTGCAGCATATATTATGTATTCCATATTATATTCTACGACTTATAAAACATGGGTCGTTATTCGCAGCATAACAAGAACCTTCTATCCTTCGTGCTTAAACCTCCTATAATCTGTATATGTGGTGTTACTTGCATAGCATACATAATATAATGCTAGAAATAATCACACCCTGTGAAAACTCGAATGCATGTAGATAATAATAATACAATACAAACACAAGTAGAAGGCTCTAAAACATAGTTAATATACTAACAGTGAGGTCTATCTACATACCTACGTACACATAAAGTACACCCTGGGAGGATAAAATCAATTTCTATTTTGGAATTATGTAAAAAGTAGACAAGACCATATGTGTGACAGCTATTTTCACTGTTATTGTGTCGCTGAATATACACAAAATAACAAACAGAATTTTAATGACGTTATTTAGTCATAATGATTTTGTTTATTCTGAAATTATTTGTTTCTATAACAATGTTTATTCAAAACAAAACAAACACAATATTATTAAGACAACCAGTTGGCTAAAAAAGCAATTGGGTGAAAAATGTTAGATAAGCAAACAGTTAATAAAGTATATTGGGCCTGCGGGCGCATGCAGGTTAATCAGACGGCCTGGTAATCTCGGACAATAAGTGGAAGGTTGGACACTCACTCCCATTTACCGGCTGAGATTAACAGGCCAGTCGAAGACGACAATGACCAGTTATTGAGTTAGGCATTCACTACAGGCAAGCAGTAGCGGGCAAGCATAGGTGAGGGGCGAGGGGGGTACTTACAAGTTTCGATCATCCGAGAGAGCTGTTCATCCTTCTGATCCATCTGTTCCGAGAGTCGCTGAGCCGCCTCAATGACATCGGCCTGTGCATCCAGTCGTTGGTCCAGATCCTCTTTTACTGCAGTTAACTCGGTTATTGCAACATGATGGGACTCCAGCTCGTTCTGTAGACGCTCGGTCTCTGTGGCGATCACTGAGGCTTGCTCTGTACGTGTTTGGGTGAATATAAATGAACAATTGAACATAATAGTTGTAAACACAATTATCCTCCCCAATCCTTCATTTATAGAATATTATTTTTAAAATGAAAAAAAATGTCGTATTCCACGTATAATCAAACAATATTAACAAATTCCAATTAAAGCTTGAAAAATAAAAATAACTGAAAAGACATATTATCTAAAAATATTGAAAAAAGGACTAAAAAATTTAATGTTTAAAGATAATACACGATATTATTATCTAGCGATTTCTTTAAAAATAAAATGTCTATTTGAAATAGAAATCTTGAGTTCTATAGTATGAATAAAAAATTCGTTAACAAGTTTAATTATCTTTATGAATTAGGAGTATGTTCAAATAAAGCTATTTCATGGAAAGGCATAAATAATAACTGCAATCGATTTATTGCTACAAAACACAAAACAAAAGGAAATAAATAACGTAGAAATTTTTCGTTATGCGTTATATATTTATAAAAAAAAAACTATTAGTAATCACATGAATAATTATTGTGCTTCAATACAATATTACATTATAATAGGAACTCCCAAATATGAGGATGGGTGACTGACCTTGCTGGAAGGCCTGTAGAGCAGTCTGGAGATTGTTTAGTTCGATACTCAAGCGCTTTACCTCAGCTTGACAGAGCGTGAGACTGTCCATTGTGCCGTCTCTCTCGCCCGCTGCAACACTTAAGTCTTCACGAAGTTGGGACATCTCGTCCTCCCAAGCCCGTTTAGCAGCCAAGTACTCTGCCGCGATATCGGCCACCGTCTGAAAATATCACAACACAAACAAAACACTGTGAGGTTAGCTGGAAGTCCTAGCTATCTAGCCGATGAATATAAATCCATAATATGTAAATAGTAATATAGAAAAGGTCGTACCGATTTTATTTGTAATTTAAATGTCACGTAAAATTATATTAATATGTGAATTCCAATGTCTGAGCATTATTAACAGTTTTATTTAGTATAGTTAGAAGAGACTTTCAAAAAACGAATAAATTAAACAAGACCTTAATCAACTATTTTAAGAAATACTTTCAAAATATATAACTATCATTCCACACACAAACGCATTATTTCTTTAAAACGCCATTCTTCAAGCGATTTTATCAAAATAAATGTAAATAACAGGAAGGATATTAGCATGTAAATATGTATGTCGATACTTTGTATTACTATTATATTATGTATATATATATAGTAAAAAGATATTGTTTATTTTTTCAATAAAAGTACACATAATTAGATTTGTATTTACAGTACAAAATAAACATGTTACTAGAAACATGCCTAGAAAGATACAAGGCAATCCACAGAAAATATTGGAATATTAAGCCGACTAAAGAAGCAATGTAATCAATATTGCTTGATGATATTGAAGATATATGAATATTAAGCTGAATAATTAAGTAATAATAAATTGCTTGTTGATACCGGAAATATTGGAATATAATTAATAACGCTAAACAATAAAAAAATAACCAATTGCTTTTGTTAGAGGAAAAATGGGAAAATATTAAACGGACTAAGCCAGCAATAATTCATTTAAGAAACTTGGATGCCTGTTCAAGGTTTAGCAAATCAAAATGCTGTTATAACACAAATTTTCATTAATTCAAATTAGTGTTTATATAATTATTAATTACAGGCAAACAATTTTTATTATATGTCAAACTAAATGAATTATATTTTAGTCAAATTTTTAATAAGTGTGTTCGTTTTCTAAAAATAAATACGTGACATTAAAAAAATAAATTATCTTATAAGTTTTAAATGTATATGACTATAGAAAACGATACAAAAAGTTGAAAATAAATTGTTATGCATTTTTGTCATTAAAACTCTCAATAGATGGTTAGAATATACCTACAAATAAAAAGTAATTTAAATGGATAAAAATAATGTTATCTAGTAAATTCTTCACATTGTAATTAAATCATTATTTATTAGACTGTTTCACCGAATCGAAGCGATATACACAAAGGTTACAGATTATTACAAATTATAGAAACATAAACTTAAAACCTTTTGCCATATGTATTGTAAGATATTTAAGTTTTTTATCAATATATATTGTAATATTAGAGAATCAATGGCATCCATGTTGGTGTTAGTAATACCTACACCTTATCTATACAGTGTTATATTTACTTAAGAATACAACAAATACAGATAACTCGTTATATCACATCACTAAAATTAATTACACTAAGGTGATTGACGTTCTAGTAAGGTTGGGAATGAGATTGAAATCTCCCTCAAGATAGTTGACTTTTACAAGTGCAGAAATACTCAAACATAACTGAACGTGTATTATCAGAAGGATTTATATATGTATTTATGGAGTTAAAGTTGGATGCGTAACTATTTATCCATCTATACCCTAGTGATAGAAAAAGGAACTATGTATTGGAGAACATAAAACATCAACTTGTGTGTGTGTAAGGAATAACTTCAATAACACTGTGTTAGAAGAATAAGAAGACACATAATATTAAAGAATAGTCCGCAGTATAATAGAAAGAATTGGCCCATTATTGAGACTCATTTACTTAGCACAACATACAACTTTATCAATCGCAAGGAAAAAGTGAAAAACGGAGAGAGAGAAGCGGAAACTAAAAGATGTAAAGGATATAGGTTAGAGAAGAGAGAAGATGTGCAGAGGGCGGAGACGATTATCAACTGCCAACAGCATTATCGTGTAGTACAGAATACACTGAACACAACTTACCCTGCCTAGGTTTACTAATGTCTTGTTCTACCTTGTTCTACTTCTAATGTTCTTGTAATGTCTAAGCTCTACCTTTGGAAATATTATGAGCTTGTGTGCACAAGAAATATATCATAGTTCCTTCTATAAAGAGCTGCATAATACGTACCTTTCTAACAATTTACATTATACTTGTATATATGTGTACATAAGAAGATATATATATGGGAGCAAAAAAAGTAGGGACTAAATCCATCGATAATAATAATCAATCGTTTTAGCATAATTAGATGCGAAACAGCTATTAAATTTTGGCGTGAGCATAATATCCTCCAATGATTACTGAAATTTATACATACTAAATACATAATATTATTATAATACAATATCAAACAAAATACTTTAAAATAATGTCAACATGATAACCAAATATAATATAATTAAGCTGAAAAAAACACAGAAATAAATCAATTACCTAGAAACACACTAAAAAATATTTGTACCAGATTAAATATAATATGTATAAGTGACATAAATTTAAAATATCAGGTAGGTACCTACATAGCTATACGAAACTATTTACACATGCAACCACCAAGTATACTCTGGTTATCCAGAACGCTAATTTACTTACCTTAACAGTCCCAGTTGCAGAACGTTCCTTCCAGTCAGGACAGTATTTGGCCAGGAACCCAATAGCTTTATCCAATTCTTCCTGGAGGCGGGACACCTCCTCCAAATCGCGTCCCTCAAGCGCAACATCGATTGAGTTGACTCTGATTCTGAGGACAGCCAACTCCTCAACTCGCTGTTGATAACTGCCCCTAAGACGGAATAATTCTTCACGCAGATTTTCCGCCTCCTGGTACTTTGAGCCACCTGCTGCTGAGCGCTCCTCTAATAGAGACTGGCATCGATTGGAGACCTCTGTGAAGCGAGCGCGTAGGTCTTCCAACTCTCGCGCCGTACCCCGCAATGTTGTTCGTTGTCGTTCACACTCGGAGAGAAGTTGGGTGCGCTCTTGATCTCGTGCCGACCACTTAGCCCGCTCCCCCCCAATGTAGGTCCACAGAGAGGTTAACTCGCTGTGGTAATTCACACTCTCTTCGTGTTTTTGGTTTACCAGGACAATGAACCGGTGGCGTTCCTCCTGCAGTCGAGTCAACTGCTTCGAAAGCATCTCGCGTTCATCTAGAAGTTTCTGCACTGCCGGCGAGTCAACTGCATGGTCCATGTCCACAGATCCGTCAACTGAAATGCTCTGATTTATTACTTCAAGGAGGCTCTCATTCTTACCCCTTAAAGCGTCGATCTCCCACTCCTTTTCTCGCACCAACTGAGACAGGCTTTTGATGGCTTCTCGAGTCATCTCCTCCTCTTCGATATCTGACATACTAATTGCAACTCTCTCTGAGCGCGCTACTGTCTCTTCCAATCGTTTCTTGTCCGTGTTAAGTCGTTTTAATGTGTCACTTTGGGAACTAACGACTGCCATCAAGCGCTCTACTTCATTAGTGAGTTTTTGTTTTAGAGCATGCTCAGTCTGAATAGCACGCTCAGCATTTAACTTCTCTATCCTGAGTATCTTAATTTCTTCTCTTAATGACGACAAAGGAGAATCAAACTGAACATTTGTTGTCGCTCTGAGATTCTGCAATTCCTCACTTAAAGATGCAACACGAGCTTTTAGTGATTCAATAAGCTGAGATTGTTGATTATCATTTACTCCTGATTCCACTTTAATTGCCTTTTCAGGAACTATATTTTCGTGAATTGCATTATTTGCATTACTAGCCGTCAAACGGTTAATTTCATTCTTTAGTTCACCAATGATTGTTTCCTTTTCGTCCAACACAGAACTGTTATCTTTGTTTTTAGCCTCTTGTTGCAAATCACTCCACATTTCTTCAACTTGAGCTTCTAAACTTAGAATTCTTGCCACAGATTCCTCGTTTCCCCTAAGACTTTCTTGTAACTGATTTCGTAAGCTATCAACGACTTGCTCAAGCTCTTTCCTGTGTTCCGATTCTGTTTTGAAAAACATTTCTATCTTTTTCAAAGTACCCTGTGATAGATCTTGATGAATCCATTTTTGTAGAACTTTATAAAGTTCTTCCAAATTATGAGAATCCTGAACTCTTTTTTCACATAAGTGGTTCAACTCATGAAGATTTGGTCTGGTGAAAAATTCCCCATAAGTTTGAGAATTTAATTCTTTCTTTAAACGAAGAACTTCCTCTGAAAGATTTGCTTTCTCCGACTTAATAGTATTAAATATATTTCGGACAGATTGTAAGACGCTAGAATCATCCAAACCCTCTACAGAAAATTCATTAAGAAGACTATCCCACTGGTATGCAAAATGTTCCAATTTTTTTCTTGATTGTCTTAATATATTTATTAACATTTCTACCCGTTGAGACATTTCCAGGGGTATCCTATCTCCAATTCCTTCTTCAAGTAATGCAGTACTAAGCATTGCCATGACAGGATTATTTTTGTTGCTTTCATTTGTACCGTATCTGTCCTCTTTGCCTACAGTAACTAGCGCAGATGAAACTTCTCCAATGGCCCCATAAAGTTTTTGCATTTGATCAACTATACAGATTATTTTATTAGAAATTATAGAACACTCCTTCTCAGTAGACGTGACTTGACCTAAATCGGAGAAAGCCTTTAGTAGTGTTTTAAGAACATCTGCAAAGTATAGAACTGATACATTGCTTCCAACTGAGTTTAAAAGTTTGTTTGAAAGATTTTTACTTGCATTTTCTAATTCAATAACAGTTTTTAGAATTGATTCATTACTGATACCATTACCCTTACTTATCTTAACTTCATCCTCAACACCCTTCAAGGCATTCTGTAAGGACACGATATGGTCCATTTTAGCCTGTAATGAACCGGTTAATATCTTATTTTTAGACAAGGCATCCGTTTTAGCTTCCTTTAACAATTCCACTTCATGCTTGTTATGAAGAATGGTTTCTTCCAGTTGAGTCATTTTTCGATTCCTTTCTTCAATCACACTTTTGAGTTCTCCTTCTTTGGAATTCTTTATTTTATCTTCAAGTTTTAGTATATGAGTCTGAAGATTACCAATCAAGCTATCTTTGGCATCAGATACCTTCACTACTTCCATTTTTCTAGACATTTCAACGATTTTAGTCTGCAGTTGACAGATAAGATTCTCCTTTTCGGCTGAATGACCCGCTTTTTCCTGCATATTTTGGATGAGTTTGTTCTTCTGAGTTAGTTCATCTTTCGTCTCCACTAGTTTATCAGCCAGCCTGTCCACCTTGTCTAGCAGTGAGGTCCCCTGGGCGACAATTCCACCCCTCTTCAATGAAGCCAGAAGGCGGTCATTCTGATCATTTTGTGTCTTCTCCAAGTCTTGTTTTTCCTGTTGCAAGTGCTTTACCTGGACCTCCAAAGTGAGAAGTGATTTTCGGGCTTCAACCAACGCTGTAAATATGTCCTTGCCAATGTCTTCACTTTGCACAAATTCAATGACAAGATCTTTCTGACTAGCTATACATTGGCGCAATTGTTCTTCCATAGTACGCCTTGACTCTAATTTTTCGCTCGCTCGCATACAGTCGACTAGGTCTTGTTGTGCTATTTTTGCATCAGCTATTTGCTGGTCAAAGACTTGAACTAGTACTTCTACTTTATTTCTCAAGGTTCCCCTCTCACCGCCTTCCAGACCGCGTTCAGCGAGTACCGAGGCGAGATATAGCTCCGTATCTGTCGTATGACCAGCGCCCTCAATCTTGGAAAACAGACTTCCATTTTCGGTCTGCATTTGGTCTACACGGTTGCGTAACTTACTGACAACAGCCTCTCGCTCTGTCATGCTGTGTCTAAGTCGTTCTGCCTCATCGCGAGTGCCCTGATAGTCGGCGAGTACTTGGCCCACACGTCCCACTAGTTCAGATAGCACTGTCCATGGTGATACCACATCCTGATCGGAGGCTGCTGCGGCCGAAGATGGACAGGTGAGACCCTGTGTGACCAGATACTGGTTCAGGGAGTGCACCAGAGTGGTGTGACGACATGTTTCTTCCTCTAGTTTCACCAACTTCTCGCGCAGGAGAGCGATCTTCTGGGTGCTTGCATCCGTCACCTCCTCTAGGGAGCGCTCCAGAGCGAACAACTTGCGCTGATAATCACCCTAAAGAAAGTGTACAACACAAAAGCAGAATAACTAAAATATCCATACTGCTTAAGAATTACTAGTAATTACTGTAAAAGTAAGGCTTAAAGTGTTGAATACCTCGTTTCATATATTTATAATTTGGAATTTATCATAATTTCATACGAAGAGTTTATTTAATTGTAAGTGTAAATTTAATCATAATGTCCGCATACAGGAAGAAAATGTACTCGTAACACTAGAAGTGAGAATTAATATACTAATAAAAAAAATACTTGAGTCTTAAAGGACATCGCATTCCGTAAAAAAACATTTAAAGAAACTTATTTGATTTTATTTTAAACAGGGACTACATTTTACGTACCATATTACCACAAATAAGGCATAAAAGGTATAATATCAATTTTAGTATATTTACTATTCCAGCAATTAAAATTTTCCGTGCATCGTATTATTCTATAAATGATTAATAAAAACACACAATTAAATATGTTAGAAGAGTGAATGAAGAATATGAAAATATTCCACAATGAAAATAGAACAATTATGGTATTTCATTCTTATTATAACATGAATTCTATATAAATGCAAAATGAAATTACTAAGCAAAATATAAGTATTGAAAACAATACATAACTACATATTATATAATTAAAATGCAACAATCTAATCAATATGGGAAATGAAATAAAAAACAGTGGATAGACATCTTACAAGAGAGAGCTTTCTTTTGTCTTCACTGTCAACACTCCAAGCTGGGGTTTCTTCCCATGCCTCATAAGTGTCTAACTCAGAAGCGGTTCCTGTTCCCGATAGCAACGAGATGTCCCCATCCTGCAAGAGTAGACATCGCCAAACAAACAACCCAGAATTGTAGATGGGAGCAGATTGTAAAAAATCGATCAATAAACAGACTGGCTATCTAAGTAATTATACTCATTTAATTGTCATTCCAACACCCCCTTCCAATAACTGACCTGCGCTGTGTGCATTGTTATAGACGAAGTACGACCCAAATGTGTTGAGGCATCCACATCGTTGAGCTTCGTATTGATAGCTCCAAGGTTGTCCCCGCGTGACTCAGTCGAGGAAAGTCGCTGGAAGTGTCGACTGATGAGAAATAAATATGGAAAACGACAGTGACTATTATGGAACAAAATGAATGCGCAAGATATGTCACATAATAATGTGAAATAGCAATTCATAAAGTGATAATGTTTTTAAGAATTGTCATCACATAATACAAACAAGAACTAAGACATTAAAATTAGTAGAGAAAAGAAAATATTACGTTGAAGTATAAATTGATAACTAAATCATTAATTTATTGTTAATCCCAGTATAAATGTTAAGGTGAGTAATAAAATTAATACAATTAATATTAGTTTTAAAAATAACCGAATAAATTTAAGTATAAATTGATAACTAAATCATTAATTTATTGTTAATCCCAGTATAAATGTTAAGGTGAGTAATAAGATTAATGCAATTAATATTAGTTTTAAAAATAACTGAAGTAGAAATTAATGTGTAATAATAGAAATATTTTAAGTAAGAATTGTGTACTAAATGAAATCTAACAAGTTATTTCAAAATTAAATGTTCGCAATAATTTTTTATGTCAATTAGATTTGCTACATTTTTTAAGTACTATCATACAAAAATCGTAAATCGCATTAATTAAGTAGCATGTACATTTTATATGTACTCTGCCAAGCATGTGTACACAATTAACTACACGAAATGATAAAATAATTAGTAATGAAATTACAAAAAAAATATTATATTGCCATCAATAATCGCGCATCACATTTGGCTAAAATTATTCGTAATATAAACGTTAAACCCGTAGAAATAAAATCATTTAAACGTTTTAAGATTTCTTGTTTCAAGACATTAAATTTATATTTAATAGTAAAAGGGTTTGAATAACAAGAACTTATTGTCATCTAATATATAAGCAAGATTACTAAAAACTAGAAATTCTCTAGATATACATACATAAATCAGGTTTAGACATAATATGAGAAGAAAGATAAATAAGTAATTATTGTCTTCTGATTAAAATACTTGCATTTCCTATAATATATTATTTGAAATATAACCTGCTGTAATACAATAAAAGCAGATACAACAAAACAGGAAATGAAACAAAGTTAAGATATTGTATAAATCTTTTTTTTTTAAATAAAAGCGAAAATAAGGGAACAAATCCTTATTTCCTTTAAAATGATATCATGTGAGATATTTCTAATTAAAAAAAGAAGGAATTAAAGTGGGAAAGCTTATCTCAATTTTAATATAATATTTTGTAATTTAGTATTTGGATAAAACTACTAATTAATAGACCTACTCAATTCTAAGGTAAAGCATTATAATAAATTGATATGAAAAAGGCCCTGAAAATATAAAACCATTAATGCATTGTTTTCAATTTTCAGAATATTTAACTAACTGCAATGTGAAGCTTTCATCTATTTTATTCATGTTAAACTTGTTATTTTTACAAAGGTATGTTGACTCACTCAAAAGATGTGACAACAGTATTTTTTTAATTATGTTATGTAATACTAAAATGAAGTACCTAGATGCAGACGCATTTTCTCCGCTACCAACTGAATGATAACAACTTCCTGGAATTAAAGAGATAAATAGAACATATAAATTAAGACAATTATTGTCTTCAATAAAACAGACAGAGAATTAATAATATTATGCATCTACCTTGACTTTCCAAGTCTTCACGACTACAATATGTAGCATCCTGAAACAATGATAAATAAATAAATAAATCTGTGACAAAATTATAGTAAATTTATTTAAATACAGTAAAAGTACGAATACTAATATTATTGTACTATACAAACTAACAAAAATTAAAAATATTAACATTGTAATATATATAGCCAAATACTAAAACGTAAAGGTAGCTTTCTTATTAAATATAAAATAATTTAGGGAAATATCGTCGACTTTATATTTGAGACGGTTATAAGTCATAAGCAGCTTATTATGTTCTAATATTATTATTAAAAAAATTAAAATACATAATATTAAATTATAATAAGAAACAGACAAACTATCCACCTGCAAGAAAGTTATAACTAACAAGAATAATATTATAACATTACTTCTTAGAGTTGCCATAAGTAATAAAACAAAACGTTTAATCACACCATGCCAACAACTGTTAATCTTATGAATAATGCTTTCAGAAAGCTGAAGATGATAAACGTAAATGTATATGTATATATATATTTAAACAAAATGATGCGCTCCATATTACATGCGAGAAATAATATAATTAATTATTTATAATCAAAGCCACATAATATTACACTTAAAATAAAAATGAGTATGTAATAAGTAGCATTATGTTTTAACAGTAAATAACAGTTTAAGGAGTATATAATCAATGTAGTCAATATTATGACTGTGCTTACGCGACTGTGCTCAAAGAGAATCCTCAAACGTTCAATCCAACAATCGTTACCGAATTGGTCTCGAAGATTACCTAATAAACTAATAACAGGAGCTAAATCTTCCTAGAAAAAAAGAAAAAAAGACAACTATTAACCGAAAAAATACCACAATAACTTTAAAAATGTATAAATACATCTTTAAGTAAAACCAGCATTATACAAATATAGACACTTACTGCAGGAATGTTTCCTTTAAGGTGATCTAGAGCCCGATAGAAATCTGAAAATGTAAACATATTAGAGTTGACTAAAAACGCAGTTAGCTGATATCCTACTGAAATTTGACATTTCCTGTAAAATAACACCAGCTACCCGTAAGTTATTATATAACATAATCATGTAAGTGTTCGTCTTACCGTCATCGTAATTTCTCGGCTCCAAGTTCTTCAATTGATCTTGTAGGACAAAACTTTCCTGAAGAAACAAGGTAATAATAATGAAAGGAAGGGAAATTAAAATATGTTTTAAATAAATAATGTAAAGTAATTACAATATTATATGAACGATGGAACAAACATCAGTAACAAAGTAACTATACACAGAATAAATCTCATAAACCTATAAAACATACAAGGTAGTAACATTTTATTGCATTATTTATGTATGCACAGTACAATTTGATACGCCCTTTCTATGAATGTTATAAATACTGCCATTTATTTTCATAATTATTAATTTTGTAATAACATATTCTAGAACAAAGAGAGAAGTAATACATCCGTTTACCTACATTGAAAATCATTGATTAAAACATAGTATATGGTACCAGCTGATACATAATTAAATATTCTGCATAAAACTGTAATTATTTGTTTGAAACTATAAAATTAATTCGAAATAAAAGTATTGATCTACGGCAAGTAAAACTATAATATAAAAATATAGTAAAACCCTATTAAAATATAGTAAAATATATAATATAGATTTTACTATATTGTTATATCATATATATAGTTTTACTTGCAGCAGATCAAGAATATTTTTTATTTCGAATAAATTTATCGGCTTACAACCCTTCACTCTTTAATAAAAATTAATAATTTCAATCTTTTTATTTCTGAAAATGTTTACATAACCATTATAAATTTATATAAAAAAAATAGATAAAAGTTATATTATTAAGTAAATGACTGTCACTTAAAAGTAAAACGAATTAATAATTACATTAAAACAAATGAAAGATAACAATACAAAAGGCATGCTTACTTTTACCGTAAAAAACTACAAGGAAATTATTCAGTGATAAAGTATGTAAAACTACGAATGTATTTAAGTGAACTTCCTACATTATATACATTTTAATGCAGTTTTAAATACAATTTCTGGTTGATATTTTGGAAATTCAAGACTATAGTATAATTCATCTAAACAAATAAAAAAACAAATTAGAAAGTTATAAAATATATTATTAAAATACATATTTATTTAGTAATATATAAAATAAAATGTTAGAAGGTATTAAAGCAATAATATAAATTTTGAATACTTTTGAATATTCTTGAATAATCAAGAATATAAAATTTTCAAATACTGATTATTACATGATTGATTTATCATACACACTTATACGAAAAAATATTTACTTACTGATGACATCCTTCGCGATGGAATCTCTTCTTCATGATCACAACCTTTTGAAAAGAAAATAACATTCTTAAAGAAAGCACTGCCACGTCAACTAGTAAGTTGAATAAAATGAAAGGTTTTAAATAGGTTGGTTGGTTCACTACTAGCGGGTGCCACGGTGCACAAACACTGACTTTCAAACCCGGATAAAATGGTTTCTTATCATGAGTAGGTATAGAAAAGCAATATAATACTACCGGACTTAAATTGGTGACTCGCGAAGTGCACCCCACATGTCTTCTATCGAGCACAAATCGATTCATTCGACTTATTTGGAATGTTTTAGTTGGGAGCAAACAATTCATTTCTACACCCCTAGCCTGGTTGTATGTATGCATGCGAGTGCGTTTATATATCACCTATTTTATATCTAACTATAGGCAATTCGCTGTCGCGTTGCTTGCTGCCGGTTTGAAAATTTTGCCAAAGTTATGACGCGCACGCCATACCGTTCATACATATTATTATTCAGAGAGAAAAGGAAGTCTTAACTCGAAATATAAATCAGAAAGCAGACGCGCCTATACGAACAAACTTTACCGCCAGACATAATCAATAATATATTAGACTAAGAAGGGAGGGGCGAAAAAGGGGTGAAACAAGAACTCAGACCGCTGAATAGCACTAGTAACTAAGAGACAAGAATACGAATGAGAAGTTATCCTATTTCGTGGTGCCATTTGTTGGTGAGTGAATGACAAAGCCGTGAAAATGGAAGAGTTTCAAGTTTATCATATTTAATCAGCGGCACAGACAGAGCAGCACTAGCTAAGTCTATATAGACCGATCATGTCATCATTCGATGCCTGCCTGCTGTAGTCGGGAAATAACAGTTAAATGGGGATTTCCCGATTTAATTCCATAATAAAGGGAGGAGAGGACTCAACTATTAATCAACTAAAAGAGAAACACTGACGGTGGAGATTCAGACAAACTGGTCGGCCAGTTTAGAAGAACACGAGAATTAATTAAGACAAGCGTATTTTTATAGTTAAGATCGACGTGCTGTGATTTCCCTCTGTATATCTCGCCCGTGTGAATTATATATCAGTCTATAATACAATATACCTGTCAACTGTGGTTTTGCGTTAAAATTAACCAAGAAACAATCAACCATTAAAAATAGAAAACATGAATTTAAAAAAAGTCATATTGTGAAGGCTATCTATGCATGTATACATGCAAGATTATACGTGTATGTGTCCAGATCATTCTGAAGTTACCAACCTACCAATCATCTATAGACAAGAAAATTAGACGCTCCTTTTTCGGAATTTTATGCGCTGTCTGAACAAGGAAGGCTACTGCCAGAGGCTAACAGACAAACTATAAGAAAATCAAAAAGTATAGTTTCTTGGAAGAGTAAAAAAATAATGCACCAGGATAAGGGGTGGAATGATAATGTTTTCTCAAATAATTCAACGAAGTGTTTGTTTGACTGTTTAATACATAAAAGTACTGTGTTAATCTCAATATAACACGTTTTTCAACCTAATAAATTGATATGTACAATAGGGGACATTTTAAACAATAGGTACCCTTTAATGCAGTATACATTTTATTCCACTAAAACAATGAAAATCTGGTCGCCATTCACTCTAAAGATATAAGGTAATAGACTATAAAGAACAAATTACAAAGGATTTCAGTAGAACTGTAAGATAGATAAAATAATAAACAGTACAACATCGACATATTGAGAAAACAGGAATAAATAATGAAATGATCTATTAAAAATAAATCATCAATTATAGAAGGAAAATTATATTGCTAATAGGTAATACGGAAAGAAAGAATATAGATATCAGTCCTATAAACATTTGACAATTCATCAAAGGTTTCAATATATTATGTAACAATAAGCAAATCATTGACAGTATAAAATCTTATAAGGTTTGAAGGAAGACAATTTTGACAATTAAATTTATTGAAAGTAAAATCTTCAAAGATTGGTTTATCAAAAATGCTAAAACAATATTTAAATAAAAAAACAAAATGCTACCGCATCGTCAAGCCAAGAACAAGAGCGTCAGCAACTAGCTTGAGAGATGCTTGCAGTAGCAGTTCTAGTCATTAATGCAAAGGAGAGTAAGCCTATCTTTGACGACTAATAAATCAGGCTAAAATGCATTAAAAAGCTCATTTTTATTATCAGCGTAAATACCAAGTGCTAAGGATCAAACAAATATAAAATGAACTTTTGAAATGGTTTCTAGTATACTTTATTAAAAGGGATAAATTTCGATAAAAAGTGTTATTTCTTCTTCTTATTTTTATCTAAACAAAATTGACCTCGTCACAAAAGTAAAAGCCAAGAAACGAGCTTCTTAAAAGAAAACGTTGAAATAAAAAGGACGCCAAGATTTAAAAAACAAAATGTTAAAATTATAATGATACATATGTAGTACAGCCATCGAAGAAGTTGATATAAACATAGCGCCAATATATAATTGTTACAATACTTTCTGTTTAAAATGCATAAATGTATAGATCAATATGGAACATAGGTATACTTCTAAACTGTAAAATATATAAAAATATGACATAAAAAATTATGAAAAATTCTTGGCAATGGAACACTTTTACAAAAGCAAAGAAACCCACATGAATGCAAAAGTGATTGTTATAAGTAAGTCAATTTATATAACTTTGTAAAATAATATAATTTATACTATTGACACGATATTCTTATACTTTTGTTGTAATATTTTTATGAATTTAACAGTTTAGACGTAAACCTATGTTCCATATTGATCTATACATTTATACATTTTAAACAGAAAGTATTGTAACAATTATATCTTGGTGCCATGTTTATATCAATCTCTTCAATGGCTGTACAATGTATCATCATTATTATTTTAACTTTTTGCTTTTGGAGCTCGTTTCTTGACTTTCATTTTGCGACGCTGTCATTTTTGTTTAGATAAGTATAGTTGTGAACATTACATAAAATGATAAAATGATAACTTTGTGTAACATATAATCTGACAGATATAATATATAAGAATAATTATTTGGTATTTATAGAATCTATCTTTTAGTTTGAGGGACATCAGGACAGACTAACGATTCATTTGTTGCATTATGGCATTTCGCAATATCATAATATATGAGGGCAGGCGTTATTTAGTGATGCATTTTACATATTCACTCATATATATCTCACTAAAAAGTAAAGCAGCAAACGCGAAAAGTGAAATATACTTTTACAGAATAACATTTGTAGCAGAATGGTCTGTATTTATAAAAGAGGTATGTATAGATGTGACATTAATGAAAGTTAGTACTACCAACTAAATAACAAACATTCATTTCTGTCTATTTCGATGAAAAGAAAACTGTATAAATGAACAGTTTAGAGAGTTATAAGTTGAATAAGGAGTACAAAATACTTCAGATAAATTTATTAGCCGTCCATTTATTTCTTATAACAAATCTTTTAAGCCAACTATATGATTATAACTGTATCTTCACTGAATCGAAATGTTTATCAGCTCAACGGGGCACCTTATTGTCTCTCAGAAGACTGTCATACCAATCCCTGACTTCTCTCACTTTTTGATTATTGGGCTCTGAAATAAAATGAAATGATTACACATGTGTGATAAATTGCTTAATTAATAGATATAATAAATAATAAAATAAAAACAGTAGTGTTGCAAAAATTGAGGTCAATAAACGAGCTTAAAAACAAATATTAAAATATTGTTGAAGATGCGCTGTTCAGCCGCCGATGAAATTAATGAATAAAAGGCGCCAAGATTTCATATTATAATGCTGACTGTTAAAAAGCAAATATATTGTTCACGAAGTACGATATTTATAAACTTAAAATTTCCTCAAATTTGATCGAAAAGTCAGAAGGAATCTTGGAATGATATGAACTTTACTACTTTTCTATTTTATTATATTTCACAAAATACTTTATTGAAAGTAACTAATATATTCATGTGTTTCATTGACTTAATAAAATGTACCACAGAAATGTTCATTTCATGAATTATTACGAAATTTATAGTTTGTATTTATCCTCCTTATCGATCTATGTATGGTTTAAGTAGATCTAATTATAATAAATTTTAAAGACCCCTTCTTCACCAATCACTCACCATCAAGAACACGCATATTCAAAATATCAGAGCACTTCTGTTTGAAGAAGTTTTTAGTCTCAGAAGCCTTCGCAATAGCTGCAACGCTCCGTTTGTTCCAAGCATGTTTAATAATGACTTCGAAGGGTATTATGCTATTCCGACAAGCTGCCAAGTGTAGAATTGTATTGTCACAGTCCATTTTCACCGATAAATCAGCTCCATTATCAAGCAAAATCTCAATCGCCCATTTTCTTTTGTTGCTTAAAGCCACCCTCATCAGAGTCTAAAATTGAAACATGTTATATAATGTAGCGGTGAACAGAGCTATTATAAGTGTGAAAAGTCATAATAAAGTAGAAGTCGAAATAATTTAATCGCATTTAAAATTGGTCAAGACAAAATCGCAAAATAAACAGTCGGAATGAATGAAGCCGTATTTATAAAGAAGTATAATAAAAGAGTTTTATTAATGATAAAGTAAGTCTTGAGTTTGATATAGAATAATAATGTGAGTGAAGAATAAAAAGACAAACAAATAGGCCAACATACTGTAAATAATACATGTTTAGAAAAGTACATTGTCGAATAGACCCAATGTTGGAAGCTCGAACCAGCACGTTACCTATTCAGTTGCTGGACCCAATGTTGGAAGCTCAAACCAACACATTATCTATTCAGTTGTTGGACCCAATGTTAGAAGCTCGAACCAGCACGTTACCTATTCCGTTGCTGGACCCAATGTTAGTAGCTCGAACCAGCACGTTACCTATTCTGGTGTTGGACCCAATG
>JAYRBW010070817.1:0-26670 GCA_036023295.1 Invenusta paracnida | reverse complement strand
CTCTGTATAGTCTACTCATATGCGGTTTGTCATATGTTTTAATATACTCTTTACTTACTTACTTACTTACTTACTTATTGATTATTGTCATGCATCTGTGAACAGCTGAATTAACTTACACATTGGTCATATTTATAAACGAATAAATATTGTGGATATACAAATGCTAGCGGAGTCACCCATTTTACTTAGTAAGAAACTAATGCTTTATGCAATTATGAAAACAAAAAAGTACATCCAGACATAATATATATTTTTGTAGATTTATATTTCGGCCAATAGCATTTATACCCTTAATGAAATACGAATATATTAATAATAATTGGTACCTGTAGCTATATTATAATATTAGTTAAACTTATATTCACAATTTTAATCCCACAATGCTTTCTTATTTTACAGAAGATTCGCCCGAACCGGACAGGGAACGTCGCGTTCTCGAGACATTCACCACCATCTTCCTTACACACAACAACCTTTGTTCCTCTTCCGCTACCTCTCCAACTTTAGCCAACACACCCGAACAGACCCGAGCTCTCCATATCCTGGCACATAAGAATCCAAACTCCTCAGGCATCCTACCCGCGCCAGGCACCCACCTCACGGATCACTACCCCTGCGCACTGGCCCTTGTCAACGCCTTACGCCGTCTCCTGACCCTTTTAGGCTCCACCAATAGTAGCGCTGGAAGCATCAAGGTCGACAAAGCTCTGGCCACTAAAATTCGAAACCGGTCGCTTCCACTCACACTTAATCACTACGTAAACGTTCTTGTCCAGTACGAGTGTGCCCACCCACCATATGACGACGTAAGCTGTAGCCAATGGGAGAGCTGCCTGAAGCAAACGCTTGACTGGTTGGACGAGAGTATGAGTGCATGTGCGCGTTGTCTGCCCAAATTGGCTGCCGTGTTGTCCTGTGGTCAGGCCAAATTGTTCCGATTGGCTGCATCGCTTGCTGCCCTACCCGGGGAGGAGGAGAAAGTGGAAGCACTGCTCCAGAAAGCCCTGGTAGCGTACGACCGAGCGCGTGATGTTTTGCGCCGTAGCGGTACGGGGTCTGCACCGGATCTCTGGGATAATATCTCGCATGATCGCCTGGTCACTGGAGTGGAGTGGTATGATCGGGTCTTTAAACGTGCCTGGGCATCCACAGAACCGGTAAGGCTTTCCTTATTCTTATATTTAAAATACAGAGTTCTTACTTCGTAGAAAAGAATTCTTTATCTTACGTTTTTAAATATTTTTGTCTATGTGATATATTTTGTTAGTGTATTTGTTAATTATTTCGATTGCAAGTTAATGCTTAAATCGTCAAGATTAATTTTGTTCACAAAACAATATTTTTCAAATCTATAGAAATATTTTCGAATAGTCCTTATCTATTGCTTACAAATTGTATTTCAATTTATAAAATTATTTATAAATTCTTTGGCAAATCGTCGAATTTTTTTCTTTCTATGAATGTCTAAAAACTACGACATTATTTTTTCTTAATACATATTAATTGCAAAACATAGTATTACTTATATTGATTAAATAAGTATTATCTGCTAAATATATCGTTTTGTATTAACTATTAATCCACGATTCTAATTTATTGTATTTTTTTTTACAAACAACTAAAAGGACACTGAGCTGATAACGACAGGAGTAAACTTCTTATCGGACATTCTGAAACGTGAGACAAACAACCTGAGCCCTCGAACACTTGTTCCCCTCACTATTCTCAGGGTTCGTCAGGTGTCCGGCACTTGGCTGCTTGCGGTATGTTAGACACTGACTCAACCGACTTTTATCTAAATATGTGATTTTTCTTAAATACATACCTCAAAATTTGTTCGCCTGATTGTGCGAATAAAACCAAAAGAAACGCACAAGGATTTGGTCGTTTTCTTAATAAGCGAACATTTACATAGTTTAGTTTGGATACAATTTAAAACACAGATATAAGATCTATATTGATTCGAGAATAGTCAACGATGTTTACTCCTATTTTTGCCGCAATTAATGCATAATCAAGACTAGACAGCACCTTCCAATCAGAAAGGCTGATATTTACTCTCAAATTACTGCATATAACAATAAATTATTGTAATAATAGCTAAAATAGCTGCATCTTTTCCTTACTTCATTAATTTATATTTTAAAGGTATATTTGCCGCAATTGATTGTTGATTTGAGCTTCAAAAAGTGGCATATTTATTTATCTATTCTCCTAGTGAGATCTCTCAACTGATGTATGAAAATTGCATGGCTCGTCATTTACACGTCTTGTCTGCGCTTGCTGAGTTCCTTATAAAGAATTAATTATTTTAATTGTTTTTAATCATCAACTTGTACTACATTATAAAGCTATAACCACCCAATTTGAATGCTATTTATGCATTTTCAGTGGAAGAAGAAGCGCCAGTTTCCTCACGACTCGATGGTTCGTGATCTCCGGGAGAGCTATCTTGTGATCTCTGACAGGGCTGATCTCACCATTGAGGTCGTCATCATTCTCTCCTACCTTGTCATGATTCAGGCCTCACAAAAGGGTAAGTTCTGCTGAAACTACCAGATGTGCATAAAGGATGTAAATTGATTTTCTGCAGGATTCGCGTGTCAAAAATCAAATCGATGTATCTACTTTTAATTTGAGATAATTATTAATTATTTTCTCGATAAATCTGGCTCTACTTTCTATTAAATATACATTATATTCAGTCACATTTTTGCTGCAAATAAAATTCCTTGCAATATTAAAAACAGATTGACAGAACTTTATTTTAAATGTCTGACCAAAAAGGCTTTGGTCACATTTTGCAAATATCATCAAATTGCGCATTTCTTGTAAATACAAGTTGTATAATTTTGGCGACAGAAATTCTGTATTCTTCATTAGCTAATACATTTCTAAGATAACGGAATAGATTTTATAACATGCTACAAGTACATTTAA
Source organism: Invenusta paracnida (assembly GCA_036023295.1). Lineage (NCBI taxonomy): Eukaryota > Metazoa > Platyhelminthes > Proseriata > Coelogynoporidae > Invenusta > Invenusta paracnida. The sequence goes on along the minus strand of JAYRBW010070817.1, from coordinate 23,727 downwards.
TTTTTTAATACAGAATACATGTATGAGCACCAACCAAAACTGCTTTTGTATAGCCGACTGTTGGTTTCATCAGTTACTAAAACTATTTGTACAGTTGTTAGAATATTAACGGTTTTTTGGAAAATTGATGGATAATTCTAAAATATTAAGCAGTTAAGAGCCTAACCTGCCCTACCCCATTCATCCAATCAGATGTTCTCTCGCTCAAGTCTCTACTCGGTATTTTCACTGACGCCCTCAAAGCGCGCGCCCCATTGGCCCAACTGACGCAACAGAGCACCACAGAGGCAGCAGTTCCAGCCAATGAGATGATCACAACCCACACGGACCTACTAGCCAATCATATCCTTGCTGTGGCTCAACGACTGGCGCAGAAGGCTAAAACTAGTAGCCGATTGGCCAACAAACCGGCTGTTTTAGAAGGCTGTAAACAGCTTTACGGTCGCTTACTCAAAGCGAAGACCACCTCGTGTGCAGACGGATCTTTATATATGCTAGCTATAATGTTGGATCATATTGCCGAATTCAATAGTACTGTCGCCGATTTATTGGAGTGATTCTAACTTGATGTAGATGAATGACAAATATTGGAGTTGTTGCCAATTAAAATGTAAATACATTTTTATTCTAATTAATATATTTTTAAATCTTTTGATTTTTAATACATACAGCCTATGCGATTTTTAAGGAATCGAATTTGATTATATATATAAAATAATTGTAATGCCAAATTTGTTTAAATATATTTGTATTTCTTTTCATCAAAATATCATATTTTGTCATTATTCTACTCTTTTTTTAGTGATTCCAAATATTCGAACGATTGTTGCTTGTTTTTATTTTTTGTATCTTTTCTGTCTCCTATCCGCGTGCTTTGAAATCCCAAAGTTAAATTTAACTTTCATTACATTGTATAATTTATCTACTGTACTTCATGATTTTTAATATATCAATATTTACTATGTATAAAGGGTACTTTATTGATCTACAGTATGTATATTAGCGGAACAAATTGTACAAGAACAAAAATATGCAGATGTCAAATTTCTAAGATATTTGATATTATAATTTACATTAATATAAATTGAAAAGTTTATATCGTGTTTTTTTCTTCGTTGTTTAATAAACTCCAAATAGAATATTTTAATTGAATAACAATTACACAGTGATATTAATATCACTCAATTATATTTATCATGGAATCGCTCAACGGGAAATTGATGTCTGGTTTATTGCTTTATTAATATCCGAAAAGATTTGTAACATTTGAAACTTTTTTAAATTTAAAATTCTTATTTGTTCCTTTCAATATAGAATAATACAATAAAAACAATCAATAATAATGTTTATTATCATTAATATAATTTACTGAATTATATATATTTTTTATCGTATACACTGAATATGTTGCAATAGTGAGTTATAAAATATACTTTCTTTAATAAGCATTTCCCAATCTATATACGTTATAAATAAATAGTTATTAAAACAATGTAATAAGTAAGAATAGTTTATATAACTAAATACTATAAATAATTTGTAGAGTATAATACAGAAAATATTGAAATATATATTGTAAACATATATAAGAAAATTCAAAGCATCTAAAATGAATAAACAATTTTTATAAAAACTAAATAGATCTACATATGATATAAAATGTTTATAGCAATCTAAATAAAAGCAATTATAGTGATTTGTTCTTGAATAATTATAAGAATGATTCGGTGAAAAAATCCAGAAACAATCTTGAAAAATGATATCGTGTCATTCTGAAAGAAGAAAAACATACTTGACTATATTTTAATAAATAATTATTATGTTATAAATCAGAGGAGAAAGTTTGATTTATTAGATTTAAAAGTTACCAATTTTAAGTGATATAGACTGGTAGGTACCTAATGCAAATAGATAATTTTCTTTCGGTAAAACCACGATCTTAAAAGCAGTAAATTGTAGTAGTAGGTATCTGGCACTATCGTAAGAATGCTTCCAAAACAAGTTGGCATTTAAGTTTAATTGATGTTGAATACTTGAAGGCAGCGTTCATTAAATGTCACCCTAAAGAACACTTTTTGCGAACATTATAATCTCGCAGATGGTGTATTTAAATAGAGTTAAAATGAATATTTACACATTGAGGACCGATCATCGCAGAATACCGATCATTCAATCTGTTCGCTTGGTAGTGTATGTTTTGTCTACTTTATAGTCTATGATGCTTAACTGACATTATATAATGCATTTTTGTTAGATATATTCTAGCATAAAGTATGTCTTATAATTATGCTTTATTATCTCTTGAATATGTAGTAATTATTATTCTACTACACAATTATTCTTAAGTCAACAAATAATTTTCTTTCTAAAACTTAATTTTGATTATTATGGTGTTAGAAAACAATAAAATAGAAACTAATCTGTGACTTAGTTTTTAAGAAAGTACCTGATATTCACTGTATAGAATAAAATTAGATGATTTATGCCGATATTTTTGGTCGTCCTGATAAAAAAACATCTTTTATAGTGTGTTCGATTAAATCATAGAAATAATTTGTATACACATACTGATTTCTAAACACACAAACAAAAGACTTTTTGTATAATTTTCGGATGATTTGTCGATAATTAATACGAAATAATCTGTGATTATATGTTATTTTTTTCTTATTATATTTTCAATAAAAACCTGCCTTAAAATTAATTAGAACAAACTGAACGAATGCTGGTAACTCTCCTACCGCTATATATATTGATATTCTAAGATTAAGTGTATTGGTGTTCAACCTACGCAAGGTGTTATTATTTTTCAGAACATGTTGAATTCTCCGACTACAACAGCTAAGTTGACCGGCGGGTGCAGACCTCTCCCTTGACAATTATCCGAGATCCCTGATCTAGACAAGGCCAGATGTGATGATGAACCAGCATTGCTGAAAACTCGGAATCAGGACTGCGTCGATATCTGCACGTAGGGTACGGATCAGAACATCGATCACCACTTTAAATGATAACATGTATAAGTTTATATGAATTTATACTCAATTGATTTGTGATAATTCTTCGAAAGTTATTCGAAACATTTGTTGTTGGAAAAGTTACGATTACTGTTAATGTATACTCAGATTCCTTGAAATAGTTTAAGCTCATTAATTTGTAATTTCATTATAATATATTATCTCCTTGCCTTTGACTATTTTTGTTAGATATATTTATTTACCTACATATTAGCCTATATGAAAATTAAAACATTTTGGAGAATAGGTTAATATTTTATTTAGAATTTAAAAACTAACAGTCGTGAATTATATAAAGAACCGAATATAATTGGTCAGTAAAGCAGAGTAATCCACCGATCTAGATAAACAAATTCAGATATCTATGACATAATATGTAACCATGACATTGACACTCACTTGTGATCATCAAAAGCTTCTCCATCAGTCGCCCAAGTCACATCCATCGGGTGTGCCAGTGTCACCATCTCCCAAGCCAGTTGACAGGCCTCTTGAGCCAGATCGCGCACCACCTCAAAGCCAGCCACGCGAGGACGCTGGAGCCGGGAATTGGCTTCAAGCCCACGGAACACCTCACTCATTCGACTGTGCAGCTCTGATGGGGCTGTGAGAGCGTTTTGGTTGAGTAGCTCTTGCACTGCCTCGTCAACTGTGGCCGTAGAACAGCGCACGAGGTCGCAGTGGAGAACTTGATGACGCACGCGGTTCTTGTATTCTAGAGCGGCAGATTTGGCCAATCTGAAGGCTTCCTGAAGACATGATCACCAATGAATGGTCCGCGAGAGAGGGAAATAGATAACGCTGCATTATTTATAATAATGTATCTAATGTATTTAATAACATATTTATTTTTCTTTTAGGGATCATGCTATTTTATAATCATACGATTGATTTTAAAAATATATTATCGTTTATATTAAAAATATCATTTAACAAATTGATGCGATTCGTGCTGTAGCATAACGTTCAAATGAATCATAGAACGCCGAAAGGCTACTAAAAGAACTTTTAAAAAATTAAATTAAATTAAAACTTTATATTTCACTATAAAACTATAACCTATTCATATAGGCAAGATAAATTTAAAGTGAGAAAGATTGCATAAATATTTCATAAATAATCAATTGGAACTGATTTAGTTTGCGGAACTCGCATTTAACTTTTATGCATAATATTCATTGTTTCAGATTCTATGTTTCTTTTTTTGTGTGAACTACTAAATATGCTTAATGTATGTTGTAAAAAATCTCTGCTTTATATTCTTTTTCTTTCATTGTATTTTAGAATTTATATTATTATATATATGCTTAATTTGTCCAAAAGTTTTTCTCACCTTGTGTTAAGTCGTACAAAATATTTACATAATACTATTTTTTAACCTGCCTATTTCCAACTGAGTTCTTTTCATCTATATAATATCACTTTTAAGTACATTATACATGTTATACCGAGGTATATTATATTTATTTATTTATACATACCATCAGCTCACGACGGTTCTTAACTGTACATACAGTTTTTCTCGCTTTAAATTTGCATTGCCTGTGAATAGGTTGATTTACTACGAAATATAAGGCTTTAATTATTATATATTTCATTTTCAAAATGTTGTAGTAATATATAGGCTCTATTAGTAAATTAATCATATAAAACTATCATATTTTAAACCAATATAAAGCTTTCATTGCACTTATAAGCGTGTACCAATTGACAATTTATTGATGTTGGCCACATATTCTTTTTGCTGATATGACAACACGTTATCAAATTGAGTCAATTAGAAAATGAAATGAAATTTTGTGACAAAGATAGCTAAGGTTATAATATCCCATTTTAAATTGTTATTTATTGACTTTCAATATATACATATATCAACGATTTTTGTCTTTGTGCATGACCCCTTACACTATAGTTAACCATAGAAATCTTTTGAAGTCTTTATAGACCTTATCAATTCATAAAAATAAAGTCTCAGTGTTATTTCTCTCAAGATTTAAGTAGAAGTGGTATTTGCAAATAGCACGACAGTTCTTTTAACAATAAAGGGCTAGCAGCTTAACTACATAGCTGACGAGGTCTAATAAGGTCGAAACTGATTTGTGAACTCCCTAATCATTTTCATTTAATACAGGCTTTAAATTCCTTCTCAACTTATTCATATAGGTACTATACAAAAGATGAAGTAGGCAAGTGATAGAGTTTGGTCATAATTAGGTCTGTGTTATGCTACCTACCTAGGTATTTTATATGCGAATTCTTTTATAAAACAATAATGACGCTGAAATTACACTCGTACGCATAGGTATCTGTAGTCTATATTGCTAAACTGACAATACATTGCCTGTTGAATTGAGAGATTTGTTAAAAATAAATAACCAAATAAAGTAATATTCTACCATATAAGGAAAGTGAATTATTTTGTTATGTAATTAATATTTTCTATAAATAAATATCTACGCATGGAAATCAATCGCGCTTCACCAATGCTACTAAAACGCCTGCAACCCAAATGTTCAGACTTAACCACAAATGGCCATTTTTGATAAAATCTAAGTGAGTACCTACGTAGTCATGTCTATAAAAGTTCTAAATGTTAAAAAGTTAATCAACTGACATAGAGTGCTTAGTGTATGTGACCTAATTTCCACCATATTATTTAACAAAACATGATCAGAAATATATAATTAGAAGTTTAACTATAAGCGATGAAAAATGTATCAAATACTCACAAATAACTTTTAAACGATTGTATCGCTATATGCGTGAAAATCTCAGATGATAATCTCATCGGATGTAAACTTTATCAAGATTTAAATCCTGGTGTTTAACTGATAACAAGTTTCTGTTTCGTTTAGAAAGGGTAAAACTGCTCAAGTTAATTTCATTCAAGCTTGCCTAATTAATATAATTTATTGTTAACTAAATATCAGTAGGTTTCATATTTAAAATAATTAGATTATGGTGAATTTTGTATGATTGATATAAAAATGTATAATAAAAGTGTCTATATAATATGTGTAATTAAATGATAAATAATGTAGCAAGGTTCCCGATTGCTACGATATTATTTTAATTTCTCTGTGAATTTTTCATATTCTATGCAATTTACTTTTTATGTGCAATAAAATTATTTTATCATGTCATTTTTATAACTGATATTGTCATTTCTTATCGTCCTGGGTAAGACGTGAAACTGCATCCAATATTTTTTTTGTGCTCAATTTAAGCGTTTTCAATTTTGTTTTATTTTGTTCTTCATTTAAAATGTGTTTCAACTTAAGATTATCTTGCGCTATAATAAAATTATACCTGAAATTTACTGTCCCTTTCCTTAATTTCATCAGTTAATTATTTCTACACTTAATGCACAATTATCTATTGCGATCTCATTGTCATTAAATGTTTGTATAATTTCTTCATTCTGTTTTAGTTCAGTCATGTCTCCTAAGAATAGAAAATCCGTTTTTAATGTCCATTGGATCGCTGAATAAGATGCCAAAAATGGTTAAAACAGAGTAGTGGTAATCCAGCAGCAGCTAAATGCCTTAGTATGGCAATGTGAGATCAATATTGCAAAAAGTGGGATACAATCATTAAGTCTCACATGCTCACAGTTAAATACAATATGAGATATATTTATTGAAATATCTTCAAACTGCACTATAGCTAAATTATAATTAATTAATGTAAGTTTTATGTATTAAATTTTTATTTAATCAAATTTTAGACGGCAAACAACTTTATAAGCTCAACAAAACCAACAAGGAAAATGTCAATAAGCCATCAACTGAAGCTGAGATCCGATGGGTGTGGAACATGTGCGAATCCTCAAAGTGATTTAATATGGAGAGCAAAGCAGGATCTTTATTCCAATCTATGTTTCCGGATTCACAAATCGTCCAAGATTTCAATTGCGCAGCAAATAAAAGTTTTTACTTTTTAAAGTATGCAATTATTAATTAATGGTCCTTATGCCAAAAATGCAATCAGAGAAAATGTTGGGAATAATTATTATTCAATTGCATTCGATGAAAGCGATGGTAGAATGGCGGTGATAATTCGATACCTGAATGACGAGTCTGTGATGGTGGAAATGCTGAATCTGATTGACCTTGAAGAACGTTTTAGAGCTGATGACTGTTTGTTAAAGCTGTTAAAGGTGTTATAGAAAAGGTTGGTTTTCTATTTAGAAACTAGATTGGCGATTGCACGGATAAATCTTAGTCTATAAATTTAAACCTAAGGTTACACTAGTGCACTGTAATCTTATAGGTTTAAATGTACGGACTAAGATTAAATTGCGTCTGATGATCACCATTTAGTGGTAAAAATTTTGTTTGATGAGACGAGGTGATAAATTTTAATTCGACAAAGCACTTGTTTTTATTGGCGAGAACAATATCATCCTGATTATAAACACTAAGCGCTAAAAAGAATGGCAGACATTTAGTAAAAACAATAAAAATTATAGCTTGAAATATTACCTACCAAAAACAATAGTATGAAGCATATTTCATTTTTTGTATTTGTTAATTCAAGTTTTTTACTTTTGGGTGTTAAGTGAAAACTAAAGATCGCTAGCATTTGAAAAGAGGAGTTCTTACTGACCATAACAGTGTGAAAGACGATCCTTTGGTTGTTGTCCCTGTCTTTTGAATAGACCTCGAGGCGCCTGAGAGCATCTAGACGCTGAATGGAGAACATCTCGTTGTAGCGGGCGATGAGGTTCTTCTGACGGGCCCGTTGCAGAGGATCAGTCATGGAGAGGGGAGACACACCGGGTTGAGGTAGGCAGCATACTGTTGGGCTCTTCCTGGAGAGTGAAGCGGTTGTAGGTCTTGGAAGTTTTAGGTTGAGATATTGTCACAAACATAACATTTTATAATTATAGAGGCAATATGAATATTTAGATTATGATAACTGCTGCAATGTTCACATAACAGGTTGAACATTTTAGTCGATAGTATATATTTCAATTATATATTCAATATATTAGTTAATTTAGAATTATTTGCATATTAAGTTGGTCCAAAAAAATTAAGTAATATAATTGTAACTATACTTAACCAATTTTTACATAATACAATATTTTTTTAAATTTAGTTATTTGAAATATCTGTATTTAAAATAAATAGGTAGAGTGAAGACCAACCGTATTGATTACTCTATACTCCCAGTATTCTATTTTTTACAAAGTAGCTATGTCTGTGTCTGTTTCAGTGAAATTATATGTGCTTATAATACATATAATTATATATTTTGTAATTTTCTATTTTCAAGACAATTAGAGATTGCTAATTGAAAATAAATATAAATATAGAGAAATTCATATATAACTTAACTACATTGAAGTGATACAACCAAAATCCCCATATAATCAACTGAACAAATATCTATAATAGAACATTTTAAAATAAATATAGTTTAAAAATATATACAGTGATAATATTATAGTAAATCAGTATATTTTAAGGTATCCCATACAAAATATAAATTATTCGTCGCTAATAATAAATTGGCACGATATGGGTACGCATAAAACTATGCTCGTTTTAGAATTATTTATCGGCACAATTAAATAAAACTACTGTATACAAAGGATATATAAAACCCGCACCTATACTTGGTGGAGCAAGTGAGCGCAGGAGCCAAGCAGGTAGCTGGAGGAGGCGGAGTACAGAGAAGCCTCCGTCTGTCCGTGAACAGGTCCAGTTCATCTCGAAGACACTCCAACTTGCTCGCATAACAGTCCACATCCTCCTTGAGGAGTGAGTTCTCAGACTCTCGGAAACTCAATCTGAAGACACGGAGGAAAGGTAAACCTATGATGGTGTACAAGGACTATAAGCAGATCTAAGGAAGATGACTTGACCTTATAACATATCAAAATAAAATTGGTCTCATTCAAAAGTCTAGACAGTACATTCTTGAGATTTAACTTTTGTTAAATCTCCAACATTAGTCCTTGAAATTTCAATTTATATTCAAAATTGAACTTTTTAAGGTAATCTATCATGAACATTAGCCGACAAAATGTTGCCTATTCTGTATAGCATTAATGACTGTAGAAGATTGTAAAGTATTTCAATCTACATAATGCTGATGCTGCTCTTCTTTTCTTTATAATGATACTGCATCATCTAAATGACTAAAACCTAGTATCTATCAAATATATTATACACTTTATACGCTACAGTACTAAAAAATGACAAATCATAGATCAGTTTTCTTGAAAAGTAAAGCTCAGTTGTACTAAATGCAATTTGACACAAATACTATAAAATATCTAAAATCTTTAAATTAATAAATCGGTAAAGATTATATTGTAAATCTGTATTTTTAAATTTTATTTCATAAAAATACGTAAAAATGAAATGCTTATCTCTAATTGTAAAATTATAAATAAGTAAGTTTTACAAATGCAGACTCAATATTTTTTCTATACTAAAATGATTTAAAACAAAATGAAGCATTATATAATTTATGACACCTACTTTAAAAATATCAGGAACAAGATTTTACATTGCATTGTAGAATGAAAGTACCAATAATTTATTTAGTTAGAATTTGACTTTAATTTTACTTCGTCTGTAGGTCTTCTATTTCAGTTTCAGCAAACATTTTATCACTCGCTGACGCCCGATTTTGACGTTCCATGTCCTCTTTGGCTTCGTCCAATCTTTACATAAATAACAAAAACAATAGCAATTCGTTACTTATCAAATACGAGAAAAATAAGTAGCCCTTTTATGACGTCTACAAATTAGGCTTTTTATATCCTTAATTTTACAAAAATAAAACCAGTAGCGTCAATCATATAGTATCAAATTTATTTGGATACACTACAATAACTTATTAAAAACAATTTTGTTTCTAGAAGCAACAGCTGTTGCAGCATACTGCCATTTTATTTGTAGTGTAATTTAACAGCTGTATAGTAATTCAAATTAAGCGATATAATTAGCTGTTAATTAGAACCATAAGGTCAATCAAATAATTAATAGTTGACGGAGTTATTCTGTTAGACAAATAAAATGATGGTAGATTAAACTTGCCTTCTCTTAAGCGCTGCTGTCAACTTGGTACATATAATATACACATAATGATGCTCATTCCTATTATCATCTAAATTGCTGTGCTCAAAAAATAATTCATTCATGAACATCAGTTTTGTATAATATGCACTTAAGATAATAAAAAAATCCAAGGCCGATTAAGAATGCTTTGCGGTGCAGATATTTAATGTAGTAGTCTTTAATGGTGATACGTTTTAAATGTTTAGTTCAATTATCTAATAGTTATATATAAAAAATCTGTTATCAATATGAAAGAATCTGGTCCAGTAATACCAATATTGAATATAACAGAAAAAAATGTTGATGATAAAAATACAAAATTTAGATTTTTAGATATTTAAAAAATATACTTTTATGGAATTTAAGTAAATATTCTGAAAATTTGTTTCATTTATAAGCACATTCTTTTGACATCTATTTTATTTAACAGTCTATATTACAGAAGTCATTTTAATGATTTCACTTTCAATATCTGAAATATTTTTCCACTGAGACTAGTATACAGAGGTGTGCCTCTGGCGCATGGGAGAGAGTAGCTTTGGTCTAATGTGTGGAAGCTCCTGGGTTCTAATCCCACCCACGGCAACTTATTCACCCCTGGCTAGCAGCTAGTCGAGTGTTTAGTAAGCTTAGACCTGGCTAAAGTTTGGTTTGGTTGGTCTATGTGACGGGATGACTTTGTACTTTCAAGTAGTATGCGAAAAACCAGAAAAACATTATGTGTTATCGCGCACCAGTTTCGGTTTCGCCAAATGTGTAGGCGCATTGATGCTCGGTTTCGATTTTTGAAATGTTTTAGCACGCCATTCAAATTTAAATACACGGAAAATTGTTCAATTGCGAGAAGATTTAAAAATGATGCAGGATAACAAATTTACTTTTATTTTTGTAAATATGTTATCCCTCATAATTATAAAATCTTCCCGTAATTGAACAATTTTCAGAATATTTAAATTTGAGTGGCGCAAACTTTTTGAAATGTTTGCGCACTTTTAGATTTTAATTTCGATTTGAATGACGTGCGGAAGTGTTTTGTTTTAATAACTAATCTTTAAAATTTCCGCGAATTTTTAAATTAAAATTTCTCGCGATTACTTTTATTTGTGTAAAATTGTTATCCCGCATAATTATAAAATCTTCCAATAATTGAAAAACTTTCCGGGTATTTAAATTTGAAAGGTACGCCGAAAAACTTTAAAAACCAAAACTAAATTGGTAAAAATCGAAAGCGAAACTGAAGCCGCGTATTTATACGCCCACACAATTGGCTCAACTGAAACCGGTGCGCGATAACACATCATGTGCCAGAGGTCTACCTGTGTATACTACTACTGAGGTTTGTTTCTTTATCAACGTGTATATACTACGTGTTTATCGACGTATTTATACTAGTGTAACACCCCGTGTCAAACATTCAAGTATCGATAACTTTGTAATACTAAGTTGATTCAATCTATTTTTTCTTATAATGACAAAGTTTTTAGAATATATTTTTAAATATATTTTAAAAGAATTAGTCAATTAAAATGTTTCAATTAGTCAACTTAGATATTTTAAACAAAACAAACTGAAACTACTCCAATGTTTCACAACAGTTTCTAAGCTACATGCAGATATACAAACTAATCAGATTCACTGTATTACTACAACCTCATTAAAGCAACTCTAGTTTGAATTATCATATAATAAATGAACGAACTTGTAATCTACTTAAATTTAAGACTTACTCAATCCGTAGAGTAATATTTCATTAATGAATTATAAATAGTTTGAATAACTATATGCTCCTACTGTGTCTGCAACTCCTGGATTTTGCTCTCCGTAAACGTTTTTTCGCTCTCTGAAGCACAAGTTTGGCGTTCCATATCTTCGCGTGCTTCTTCCAATCTGAGATATATGTACAAGAGATAATTGTACATACAGATTAAAAATATAAAAATAACAGTATACATAATACAATTTCAATTTCAATTTCTATAAAAAGTTGGAATTTCTGACTTGTATAATGATTATTTATACTTGCCTCGCGTGTAGGTCAAGGTAAATATTACTGTAGAGCTAACTGATAAATACAACAAGGGTCTAACTAGAATGGATTTACTTATATAATTAACACTATTGTCTGAATAAACTATGAATGATTACTGGTAAACAGAAAACTAGGAAATATGTGACGTAATAATTGAAACTGTTGTTTCAATATTGTAAACTATCGATACCTAGTAGTCACAACAGTCCAGAGCGATGCCAATCATATCTTTGTATATCAGAGATTACAGAGTAAAAATGTATTGATCTGTTAAATATTACAAGAATTTGGAGGTACGATTATAGAAAATGTTTCAATATACTATTTTCTAAATAGGTAAAGAAAATATATAGCTGATTTGTTTGGGTGTCAAAGTTTTTGCGAATGTCTTGCAGATGATGATTTTCCTATAAACGGATGAGCATGGTATAGGCTATATAGTACGATGATATTATAATCGACGGATGAATATTGTAATAATATATTTCACATTCTAAGTAAAAACAAATGAAAATCGATTTCCAAAATAGGAATTGGTAATTTTGGCAAAATTTCTTTAAGACCAAGAAATTCAAGTGACCTTTTCTTGAGATCATTTGTCTCCTCCGCCTTCTCCTTCATACACCTCTCCACCTCGATCATAGTAAGCTCGTGATCCTGGCGCATATCGTAGACCTCTCTTCGACTGGCATTCACATCTGCCAACAGCTCAAAGTTGTTGAAACATCGAGCTCGATTATCACACAATCCAGGCGGTCCAATCAGAGGCAGAAACTGGGACTTCACTCGGGCAGCACCACCGTATAGGCCACCTATAACGAGTGAAAACTATGAATCACTATGATTGGAGGAATATGAACTTAAATCACTAATACTTAGAAGAGATTAGACACTGATGATTCGTATCATTTTAATACACTAACAGTTGGTAATCCGTTTGGTCTGTTTATGTGCAAGCAACATAGCAATTTGGGTGAAACATTCGAGTTTCGGTTACTTTTGTTGAAAATAAATAAATATTATTTATCTAATCTCTTAAAATAAATATTCTAATATTCCTTAAATCATCGAAGAAGGTAATGTATACAAGAAGAAAACACTTGAGTATCACCAAAAGTAATCGACACTCGAAAATGTTTAACACCAGTTGCTAATTTACATGCAGATAAAGTGAATCTGATTGATTGTATTGAGTAGCAAATATTATTCTAGAAGTGATATTGTAATCTTATATAGTTCGATAATTTCCTGCTAGTGTGAACAAATTGATTCCGTAATCATAGTACTGTCGTCTCTATAATTATTTACAACGGTATTGACTCAAAGTTACTGTAATTTGAAAATATATTATAATGATTTTAATTTAACAATTATAGTTGACAGATAGATATGTATTTTTAGCTAATAATATGTTAGTTCAACAAAACGGCCATGTAATGTAGACGTATGTACATCTATCTAACATTTTGAAGCTGCCAATTTCCGTTGTTATGCAAGTATGTATGTTGAAATATGACGTCAGTGGTTAAACATGCTCAAATTTAGAATTTTTCATGTAATAAGCAATTATTATTTTTTATTATATTTCCCTAAAATGATATCTTACGCATATGCCTTAAACTTGCTAAACTAATTCGAAGCATAAACTATACGCTACAAATCATCAGTTTATCATGACTAACATAACTAGATAATTAATTAGTTTTTAAACGTTTTCGAATTTAATTGGATGACCGTAAAAGAAATATGTCATAATATAATAATAATATGTATAAACGAGTATATATAGACTTCACTTTAAAATATTTAACATAATTATCAAATTACAAAAATACACACATATAAATACACACACTTAAATAATTTTACGTTGAAGTATATAGTCATATTAATGATGATTAGTGACTAAACAATTCAATAATTGTCCTAAATAAAACTAGAATAATCATTTAATACGATATACATTGTATCATTGCAGAAGGCATAACACTATTAAAGTATAAATTGATATATAATCAAATATTATATGTTAGCAATTAAAAGGGTTACAAACACATGGCATACCTTCTGTGGCACATGCACACAGTATTTCACAGAGTTGATCGTGTAGACGGGCATTCAGTTCGACTATTTGACGTCCTTGCACGATATTCTGCTCACAAGTGTTGAGCTACAAAATATGAAATAGTACGTCTAGTGTGTATCATAAATTCCAACAAATAAAGAAGTTATTATGTAGTTGAAATGCATCGTTTTAACAAACCTAAATATTATTTCTATAAAAATATCGATAATATGTTTTTAGACATCGATTAGATTAAAATGTTTCTTAAAAATGGAAAGAAACAATCATATTTTGTTTCACAATATTTATCAAATGTGATAGCAACTCTTTGACAGCAAAAAAGAATACATATAGGTACTTATTAAGACAAAGTACTTGTTGCTTTTGTTTTTTATCTCATATATAATTTTTTTATAGAAGTTTTACTTTATGCTAAAACAATTCATTAAACATATAGGAATTTACAATACTGTTTAGTCTTAATCAATTTGGACATGAACCTTACCAGATGGTCACCACAAAGAATCAAATTTACTACATCATGGTAAAATAAAAAGATGGAAAAGCAATGTCTAAAAACAACTATACTACGTTACCTGACGCTGACTGTAAAAGCGATTACCAGCTTCTGACAGCGAGGCTAAAACTGAAACATAAGACAATAAAGAAACCAACAAAGTCAGTTCAATATGACGTTTCACATATACCCGAAAAAATTTCAATCGATGTATCGAACTGATTTAAAGCACTAAACAGTTTCAGAATACACTTAGAATGATATTAACACCATAATCACAGATTCAGCAAAAAATACCCTTTCATATAAGAAAGGTAACCAACAAAAAGACCTTGGCTTAGTAAAAATACACTTGATCTTATAGCTCAGTCAAGTGAAATGAAGAAAAAGGGTTCTCAATAAAGATGAATAACGTAAGACAGTTTACACAAGCGGACAAGCATAAATACATTAAAAAGAGATGTGTAGAAATAGAAAACAAAAATCATGAAAACAAACCAAAAGAATTTTTCAAGGTAATCAGCCATGCGACACTCAAGCCTTTGACCAAAGCTGGGTGCATTAAGGACAAAAATGACACGGTCCATATTGAAAGAACTAAAATTTAAAATCGATGAAAGAAATACTGCACAGGACTTTACAAAAAATATGCAAGAATTTAATATAATATGTATGAATCAGATCAAGACTCAAGCGAACCTGATCCTCAAGTGATATTCTTAGAAGCGAAGCGAAAACACCAAAAAAAGGAAATAATCCAGGTTTAGATGACATCTCTGCAGAACTAATTGAAAAGTGTGAAATAACGGAATCAAGATCACGCATAAGCTCTGAAATCAGATTTGGAAAACAATTGTCTGAAGCAAAAATTGGACGAAATGTTTTAGTACCTTTACCAAAGAATGCAAAAACAAAAGTACGATAGCCTTGATCTCTCATGCCAGTAAAATACTACTCTATCACTGAGTGGTTACAATAAAATTTGGAGAGAAAACTGCACAACAAACAAGCTGGCTTTAGACGTAACCGAGGAATAAAAGATTATATCGCTAATATGAGATGGATGATAGAAAAGATGAATAAAAATTGTAAACTATATAATCTTTAATTTTTTATCGTGCAAAAGCTTTCGATTGTGTGGATCATGAAGCCCTATGGTTTACACTAAAGCAAATGGGTATTTCTGATCATATACCTATCATTTTACTGCTAAATTAGTTATACTCAACCAAGAAGCAATCATAAGGACAGATGAAATCGATTCTGACAACTTTAAGATTGGAAAAGGCATCAGACAAGGATACATTCAGTCACCATTTTTGTTCAATCTCTATAAAGAACACATTATGAAATGGTCTATTGATGATACGGAATTAGGGGAAATACACTATAGGAGGCAAGACCTTAAAGATTTGAACTATTGAACAGATCAGTGAAACAAGAAAGGGAGAAAATGGGACTCTATAGATGAGGCAAAATCAAAATAATGATAATGTGTGCTGAAAGATGATACCTAAACATAGATGTAAGACATGTTGAGAATGTGGAAAATGTTAACGTTCTTATAACCTTTATAACACAAAATGGTGACTGCTAAAAAAACTTGACAGAAGAATTGCACTAAGACTATCGGCAGTGAGGACGCTTGGCGAGACATGGAAGGATAAACGGACTAACGCGAAGAAAACGAATATGAAGGTAATGAATGCTCTGCTTTTCAAAGTAGAAATAGCTAGGAATTGTAAATGGAAACAGTAGAAGTGAACGACCGAGAACTCAATTGCTGGATAACACCAAGTAGAAGATAAACAAACCTATAATCTCTCTTATAAGAACGGTCCGAGGCAGAAGACGATGGAAAGCAGTCGTGAACAGATTCAAGTAAAGTCGTCTTAAAGCCTAGCGATTACCACCACCTGTTAAATTTATGTTTATTTGTTACAAATAATGAATGTGGTTAGTGTTATCCTGTATGTAACTTAATTTACAGTATTTTAAAATATCTAAACATATATCAAGAATTAGTTTGTATTACTTTTATAAACTAATTCTATGCCGTAGATTGCATATTCTGTTGACAATTGATTTAAGCTATTATTCAGATTCTACAAAAATGTATTAATTCTCTGTCTCATCAAAGATGACCTGATTTAAGAGATATAAATTAATTAAGTCACACTCTAAATAAATTACATGAGATATTGTATCTAAATTTTATACTTCATTGGCTTATCAAACAAAGTCCACTATCTATAGAATACAATAACACTGTATTTTAAATTCCTAATAGATCCATATGGCTTTCAGAGTAAGATTTGCATATTGCTAAAAGGCAAGATGAAATATGTCAACAAATATTTCACTTATTTATAACCATACTAACAGTTAGCTGAATGAAAATAAGTACTTACTCTAGATAATAAAAATTGTAATATTCAAAAATTTGAAAATTGAGGTAGTCTTAAATATAAATATAATATTTAAACATTCAGTTTAATAAGGTTTAATATTGTAGTTATGCCATTAAAAAAACAAAAAAACAGTGTCAACCATTTTTTTTTCAATGTGTATTCATCAATTTATAAAACACTTATGATTAAGTATAAATACAAAGTATGTTGTTATTTATAAAATTGTTCATAAATTACAGGGAAATCAAATGACCAAATGTTCAAGTCTATATTAAATTTGCTAAAAGTGAATAACATCACAATATTTGATATACAAATGTTATTTAATTAAAACTCCAATATTAAAGAACATGATATCAAATTTAACTTTTGAACAAAATTTTTCAAAATATTACAAATAAATCATTTTAACAATTCAGACATAATTTCAAACTATCTATAATATAATTGTTTATTTGAAATAAATTTCAATATTCAATATAGAAATCAATATAACAAATGGATTATAAATAATATCAGTTTGTAAATATTTTCGGTTCATAAAAATTTTAATTGGAAAATTTCGAGAAAAATTTATTAATATAAATATCAGATTTGAAATAAGACAATAATATTTTAAAATTAAATTATTTAAAGAATTTTGTCGAATTTTAATTGTATGTACAATTATATATTTTATAGTACTTTTATGTATTCTGATTGGTAATAATCAATATATTTTAAATAAAGTTTGATTAAAATTAATTATCATTCTATAAATATAATATATTTTTATTTAAAACAGATATAATGATCAATACTTTTAGAAGACTATGTCTAAAAACTTTAAACAAAGTTGACTAAATTTTCATAAAATAGCTAGTAGAATGTACATATTTGTGGGACTTTAACTATACAAATTTTATCTTGTTTATAAATAACTACATTTTGCTACTAATTTTTACAGTAGTAATGATGCTAACCAGCTCATGATGCTGTTGATTACAGAGAAACATGTTGCATTTTTAATAAATGTTATATTTACTGACATTTTTTGTATTTGTAAATTTGTACTGTTGTCACAATTTTTTAATTAATTTTAATTTTTTTAAAACATGTATAATATCTTATTAACAGCTTTATTTTGATTAAGTGACCATAGTATCATTAGAATTATATTAAAATTGTATTAGGATATATGTGTAGCTTTTAAAAATAATAATAATAAGGTGCTATTCATTATAAATTCAGTCACAACCAAATACAAAAATATTAATTTATAAAAAATGCTCTATTTTACTTGATATTCATATGATTAACACTTTCGCATCGGCTGCTTAATTTACCGCATCGGCAAAATCACAAAAATATACAAACAAATGTTATTATAAAATGCATTAACTATGATTAAAAAATCTAATACAGTCAAATAATAATGTCTGAACATTTACTGTGAGTGCCAATCGTCAAAACATTCCAGGTGTAACACAGGAGTTTTGACACTGGATGCACATTGGTATCTAGTTTCACAAACGTGAGTTGTTCCTGGAGGTGCCCGTTTCCAGTACATCTTGCAGCATTTTCTTAGGCGTGTTCTGGATTCCGTTCCTAATGCTTTTACCAGGTGGTATGTCTGTCGTGGTACTGGACGGGGATTTGGTGGGTTATGTATGTACATTAACTTCTCAACAACTGGCAAAGTAAAACGTGCCAGAGATCGTGGAGTAGTTAGAGGAGTCGGACGATCAGGACCGAAGGTGCGTAAGATAACAAATCGCTGCAAAATATGCAAACCCAGTTTCTTCTATGCCACACATAACTCTTGCGAACACAGCAGACTTCTGGTTTCATGGCATCTATTTTGTCGGTGCCATCCATGGTGTTGTTGTACCTTTCACGCCAAACCGGGCATGTTTACAACTGTTTTATTGCCAGTCGACCCTTGTATAGCATTAGAAAAACGTTTGCTGAAAGGTTTTGTCCTGGATTGTATACAGCTTTAACTTTGCGTAAAATAGTATCAATTCCTTGTTGCAATTTGCTAAAATTTGATATCAGCTTGTCTGGGTAATTCAACGTCATAGAATCGCAAGTATCGTAAAATTTGTAGAAATCTATCTCTAGACAAAGTGTCTTTGCGCCAGAAGAAATTGGTGTTTCGTTGATATAATTAATTGAAAATACTATTAATTTCCGGCTTTTGAGGAACACCCATAAGCAATACCATTGCTATGAATTTATTCATATCTTCAGTAGTGACATCAGTCCATTGCTTACTGTGTATCCGAATTGTACCATTATATGTTCTCCTTATATTCGGATCTGTGAAAGTTTTTTATTAGTCCAAGCAGTCAAAATATTGAGTAATTCATTGCCGAGAATATTTATCACAAAATCAGAATTACAATCTGGTATTGGTATCTGAAGGCCGGTGTGTCACCAATTAAAGAAGACAAATTTGTATGGTGTGCATTGGTATTGGATTGTACAGAAGATCATTCTGGGGTAATTGTATAGTCAGAGCTATTTCGGTGTAACTGTTTAGGATATGACAATGGTTGTTGAATTTCATCCTCGTCACTCGAACTGTCGTCGTCATGAAGAGCAATATTTCAGATGGATCATTGTCTGGAATAATCATAATAATACTCCTCTTCATCAGATGAATCCCCTATACCAGCAAAAATTTTTGAGCAACAGTTTTCACAGCACACTTATACCCGATTGTAGCCATATTTGACACAAATAGAAAAATCTACATCGAAAGCAGACCTTTAATTATCAACTTAAAAACAAAATAAATACTTTGGCCAATAATATTTCAGCTCATTATTTATATAGACACAGAATATGCTTCCCTCAGCTGATAGCAAGGAAGAGAGAGAGAAAAAGCGGTATATATTTTCTTACCTGCAAGTTGTACCTATATATATGCAAACTTTACAAAGAAGTGGAACAGTATAAATTCACTATAAAAGGAGCCCAACCTACTGTGTGCATTGCCCATATGCCAGAGGTAATACTAAGGGTGTTGTTCATATACCAAGATGAAAGGTTAAATATATTTCTAATGTATGAAGAGCTATATGCATGAAGTTATCAACTTTATTATTTATATATGAAAAATATATATTCAAATGTCTATTTCAGAGTTTAATGCTAAACAACATTTATTCTAATAAACTGGAAATGCAATAATATTTGTATTTGAAGACAAATAGAAACATTTAAAATATATATTCTAAATTTAAATGCTATGATAAAATTTATAATTATTATGCTCTAATGTATGGTATATTAAATATAAATATATGTTAATATATGTATATAATCAATTAAGCTAAGCTGCCAATATCTTGACAATATATGTATATGTAATACAATTAACTATATGTCCAGGGGATCAGTCTAGTCCTAATATATAATGAGTTTATATTGTCAACCATAAACAAAGGTGGACCATTAGTTATAATTTCTAGTGGTCCATAATTTTATAAATGATATTAATTTTGCAAACATTCTGTATAATTTAGATAATTAATAATATCTTTAAATGTCTGGCTAGTTTCTAAATGATTAGGTATATATAAACAATATATTAACACTAAAAGCATTCTGTTATTATTGAAGTTTAGAGGTGTGAAGGAGGTAGGATAATTTTTTTTAATGTGTAAAGGTGGTTGATTATAATAAAGGATGTATAAGAAAGGAGTAAGAATATTTATTAGTGGAAATATCTAGTATAAGTAATTTTTATGTTTCTCCAACTATTTATAAATATTATATGAAAAAAACAGCTAACCTATAGGTTATCTGTAATATAGAAATATATTCTAATATATATGTATATAATATTTAAAAATAAATGTTAGGTAATTAATTTATATAATTATATTAAACATTTCAAGTTACTGGTCATATTATTTTAAAAAGAAATCCCATTATGCATTCTTTAAAAAATAAATTAAAGTAATTAATACAATACATAAAACAGTTAAAAATCTCTGTATTTAGGGTAAAATGTAACAAACACCCAAAAAATTTGTCACACTTGAAATAAGGTTTATTGTATCAAGTAAAATATACAGCTATTTATAAAAAAGAAAACAGATTAAGATAAGGCAATAATATTAAAAAACTACTGATTAAAAGAATAAAGGTATATTAATAATATAATATATGATTATAACAAGGTATACATGTATAAATATATAAAAAATGTTAGATACTAAATTCTTTTAAGCATACATATATAATATTTTTAATAAATAGTTATCTTATAAATCAATACCTAGCTAAATATTATATCATGATCTCAACTCTGTTTTCTTTTATATAACTAGATAGGATTATAATCTACTTACTAATTATAATATTATTATAAGTTATCTTGAAGATTAATAAAACATTATATTATTGAATATAATATGTTTGTCCTAAGTACTTAAATTTTTAAATAAATATATTTATTATTTCATATATATTTCATTTTTATATATTCTAAAAAATAATTATTGTAAGCATAACATAATTATTTAAAATCCATTGTTTTATAAATAAAATATTTTTTAAATAATATTCCTATATAAATAATAATTAACTATAATTTGTCAAAAGAAATAATAAATAAAATTTATAAATAATAAATCAATCGATTATTTTGATAATGAAATAAAGTATGAGTAATTGATTATTAAAATTTGATTAATAAATATAATAGTATATACTTAAAACATTTAATAATTAAAAATGTATTCAAATCAAACTGTGAATATATAGCATACGAAGTATAGTATAAAAATTTATTCAAATCCAACTATCATATCAATGGTTATAGTATAACTATAAAGATTAAGTAACTATAAGTATCTGTATATATAATAATATGGCAATATTCTAGAAGAAGATTTGTTGAAAAGAATCAAGACATTATTATCATTGCTCATTAGTAAGCCAATCAATTTAAATAATTACTATTAGAAGCATCAAATAGCCATATATAAAGAGTGAGGTGGAAATATTTTCCCAAAATCTCCTTCTAAGTTAAACATTTAGGTAATCTTCAAGTTTCGCACATTAAATTATTTTTGCTTTTTTTAACATTTTTTTTGTTAAATTATTTTTTGTTTTTTACAATTTATTTTAATGTATTAAATACTTAAATTAATAAGTAAAATAAATAATTAAAGTAAGATAGATACTTAATACTTATGTATTAATTCTTACCCATCTCCAGGAGTTTCTCTGGCACCACATTATACAAACTAATTTTTTCAGAAATATCCTGTATTAGACTAGGCATTATTATGACTTCTGATTTGTTACTTGTGATTCATCTATAATGTTTCTTGTTGTAACACTTAAGGATATTTATGTTTTTCTTAATAAAAAAACGTTTAAAAAAATCGAAAAAAACTGTAAAAAAAGCGAAAATAATGTAATGCGGGAAACTTGGAGATTACCATCATTTAATATATAATTATAATTCTAGTTTATTTTAGTTATGACTACTTACATTATATTCATCACACCAAAGTTGGATTTTTTCACGAAGAATCACAGGAGATCCACTCTTATTAAGACGACGGAGAAGACTTGACATTGTTAAAAGAAAATTAATGTTACTGTTAGGAGTAAACTAAAAACAGCTGAAATAATTTCGTTGTTAATGAAATAGAATGACGCGGGGTGTAATTAGTTACAAATATTTTTTTTATTTAACCTAAATGAAGAAAACAAATTGTTTGTGTTTCAAAATTTATTCAAATAATACAGACTTTAAAGAGTATATTTCTAACTTGTTACAGTTCAATAAATATGTATAGTTTATATTGTAATAATCAATAATGTTTTATAGAAAGTTTGTTATTAAAATATAGAGTTTATATTAACTGTAATATTTAAAATGAATAATATTTACTTCAAAACTACAGTGAGACTTATATATTTAACGAATTATTAAAATTAATTTAAAGCTTATTCATTTATTATTTCTGGAATAATACAATACCTTCGCAGCAGCTCAATTGTTAATTCTGTTTTTGAGAATAGAAAGTAAGAATACATTCGCAGGCTAAATGAATAGATAAATTCTAACCCGTTGAATTGTTAACAAGAATTTGGAATTCGTGAAACGCGAAACAATTCCAAAATTAATAAATGAACAAGCTTTAAGTTAGTGAAAGTATTAATAATATAATTATCAGTTTTTTTATTATCCAATATATATATTTGTATAATCGAGTATAAAATTTGTTACATATTTAAGGTATGTATATAGTACAAAACTAATTCATCTCGCTGAGTGTATTATTATGTTTACAAATATGAAAATATGAAAATATTACTAAATATATGTAAATAATTTCTTTATTTGCTTGATACAACGTAATTTATTTTTAATAATTACAACTTTTAATTATTGCATATAGTACATTAAAATAATCTTTGAGGTAACTTCAATTGAAATACTTCAATTCTTTCAAAAGTTCATCTATATTACACTCCATTGCAATACAAGATTTCTATTAATGTACTTTGATTCGCCAATATACTCTTATTATTATTATTATTATTATTATTATTATTATTATTTTTATTATTATTATTATTATTATTATTATTATTATTATT
>JAYRBW010070806.1:0-26673 GCA_036023295.1 Invenusta paracnida | reverse complement strand
ATAGTCCAGACTTGCTATGATGCATTAATACTGTAATCGATAGTCCAGACTTGCTATGATGCATTAATACTGTAATCGATAGTCCAGACTTGCTATGATGCATTAATACTGTAATCAATAGTCCAGACTTGCTATGTACTCTTAAGTACAATTTGTTTCTTAGCGCTTGGCGATTACGCTGATTTAAAAAATATGCTTTTTGATGCATACTAGTCTGATTTATTAGCGATAAAATTTGGCCCAAACTGTGCATTAATGACTAGAGCTAATTTCTCTCAAGCTAATTGCTGACAATCATGTTATTGGCTTGACGATGCTACCGTATCGCCTAATTATTATTTTCGTCAGCCTTGTTATTTGATATCGACGTTAATTATCGAAAAATACATTTCCATATAAAATTGATTTTTTCTGAATAATCGCTGAAATTGTTATCAATAAAAGCAGCACAACAGTCTTGCCTTTACATAAACCCTTATATTAACTTGTGCATCTGTCTCTCTCTCATTGAATGTAATCGTTCCCACGGATATTACTCATGTAAATGCAATACATAATGAATTCTTGGGTGTGTGGAACCTTGTCTTCTCATTGACTTAATTATTTTACGTGAATAGAGCCAAAAGAACTCGTGCCTAACTATTATCTCTAGCAGCTCGTCACATTCTAAAACAACTAATTTTAGAAAATCCGTCTTTCACTCAATTCGTAAACAACGCGCGTTTTACTTTCCGCTACTTAAAGTATGCCCTGCATTTTTGTTTTTCTTATAAAATGTATTACTTTAACAATACATAAATAATATTGGTTAATAACCACCCAATCGATCTTTTAACTAAAACTAATAATTTAAAAGTAAAATATTGCACATGCTTTGAGATGCAGAAATGTTATATAAGATATTATTACAATGAATTATTTTCTTAATATTTAGATAGAGAATTAAATTTGATCCTTTGATTTAATAAACAATTTGTATCAATTACTTAAAAATTGAGCATACCAATCAATATTAAACACTGAAATATTTTAACATTTTATAGATCTTAGTGGCTAAATCAAGTCAATGTCGGCCTGATTATTTTTATGCATACAATACAGTGGGTAATTCCAATTTAAAGTATAACTTTGGGGAAATTTTGTTCTTGTTAACATTGTCACGAATTGGATAAACATATAATGATGATTTTGTTTTAAAGATGTTATTTTCAGTATCACAAGAATTTATAGATAACCTAGGGTTATCTTCAAGAGAGAAAATTCAAATAGAACACAGAAATATTTTATGTATAAATTTTGGTTTTCCACCAAAATTTCACTGAATATGTTTTTACAGCATTAGACAATATTTCGAAGTTCACTAGCTTAAGTAGCATACATTATTTTAAATGTAAATATACAAATAAAATGAATATAAACAAATATATGTTGTACTTAATAGGAATATTTTATGTCTCATAAGTTTTCATGATATATTTTGTAATCAGGGCGACGCCTACCTTTTAATATGCAGCTTAATTTTAACAATATAATAGGTCATTGAAACTATTTCTAAAGTACATTTATAACAACAACAGTCTTCAATTTATACAAAACAGTTTAAAATTGTGTGTGACATTTAAAACTTCAAATGCTGTCACCGAAAATGTCAACACTGTTCTGAAAAGACTTGTATTGATCCTATAAATGTAAATATATCCTTGATCAAGAATTACCAGTGGGAGTCAGATGCCAATGTTTCAATAACTTGTAACGAAAAGTTGGATTCAGCTGTCTCTGTATAGTACAGAAGCTCGAAATAGGCATTAAACAATATGTAGGACACCATTTTAGATTGTGCCATCAATTGAAGAAGATAAATCATCTGAGAAAATCTATTTTAGATGGTGTTCTTATTCTTCATGTCGACTTTTCACAAAATTATAGTTGTAAATGGGCGGAAGAAATTCAAAATACCCACTATGGGAATGCACACCACCAGATAGTAATACATCAAGGTGTATACCAAAGAGTACACAGAGAGAAACGACTGATGTGTTTTGAATGTATACATTTTAAAAATATATATTAAAATTCATCGAATAAATTGTAGATTTCATTTCTTATATTTATTTGTAATGTCAACGAAAACTAAAAAAATCATTTTTGTACTAGTGCTAGTCTACCCCTGCTTGTGAGCAGTATAATGATATTACATATTTGTTTTATGCGTAACTATAAAATAGATCAAACAGAAACAATATATTTATTAATGATACAAGCATAGAAAATATATATCCAAGCATATTAGTACTTTTTAATATACAATAAAATAGTACATATATGTACAAGTTTGAAAGTTAATACATATATACAAATGAAAATTATGAAAATGACGAAATCAGAATATATAACAAAACTATATATTGTTATTTTTGTTAGGAAAATATATAAATTACCTGTAAGCTATTGTTCTACATTTGGAAAAACTAAACTTTAAGAGATTTAGTGATTACTCTAGTCATAATCGGAAAAAATCTATCCTGGCATTTTCAATGCTAAAACATTTGCCAGGGTCAATGGCAAAATCATGAATGACGGCTGTCAATGTAAAAAAATCACAATAATAGGAATTTATTTCTTAATGATCGTGTAATATATTGATTATTTTATTAATAATTAATTATAAAATGATACTTTTTATATATAAATACTTATTGTAGTTGTAGTTAACTAATAACTATAAAAAAATAGATTTTATCTATTGTAGAGTCAAAATCCATAGCAACGCCCTTAGAGTCGTCTCTCTATGTGTACTCTATGGTGTATACTATGTTAATGGCAAAGAACCCGTGAGCTTTGCTACACTCTAAAACAAAAATAGCATTTTACTTTGCTCAAGACACAATATATCAAATTTTGAATGGATCTTTACCGAATCAGGGAACGGGAAAGGTGTACCAGATGGCGTAGGCGCGACAATTAAGAGAATTAGTTTGAAGGGTAGTAGTTTTAAATTCTTCTGAACTTCTCACAATAGAAAAGCAAATTAATATCGTAAATTGTCACCACAGAGGAATTTTGTTTGAAATTTATTTCAAAGTAATTTTGGACAAAAAAAGTTCGACCTCTAAAGGAAATTTCGAAAATGCTTCGAATCTGTTATTCAAACAAATCAAGCAAACTTCGCCAGTTAGCCTGCCACTGTAATGATTAATTTACATGCCATTGTTTTATCCATCTGATATAAAATTTGCAGAATGTGAAGGACCAATAACTTGTAATGACTCAGTTACTGTTAATCTTCACCAAATCTTCAAATAAAATGGGTTTAATCACCAATTTAGAGAGGTCAGATATCAGACAATTCTCTGGGTAACAAATCATTGTCTTCTTCACTTGTTTGAACTAATGCCACACTATTCTTCCTAATATCATTAATTCGTATTACCTACTTGACCTTCACATCGTGTACAACTGATACTCGCTGTATATAGAGTTTTGACTCATGGATTTCATATGCATTGCGTTGTTCAGTTTTGTCAATTGAATATAAAATCGTTTTATTTTAATGAATTTGATGTAAATCGGCATCAACAAAGTAGTATTAAATTCATTTTAAGATCAAAATATACATATTCATACATTACTAACATACGCATGTTACCTGTAATATATAATTCATTGCCTGTGTATTTAAAACTGTTTAACTGCATAAATGATTTAACTGCTATCAGTTTTTAAAACATTATTTTACAAAAGCTTTCGGGTATCAACATACATAGTAGTATAAAACTACGTACAGAAACAATAATAGTCGAAACTCTATGAACAATGTACCCTTTTTACAGTGCCATACCTAAAAAGAAAACTAATAAAATATTTAATGGAAACGTATATTTAAATGTCAAACAAAGCAAATGACAACAAGTAGAAACAATAGATATTGTATACTTATTTTAATACAACAAAAGTGAATATTTAAGATACAATATCTATGGTAGAAACATAAAATTAACAGAATAAAAATAAAACACACTTGGATGGAAGATATATTTCTCAATATCTTAAAATATGGTTTCTTCTGCATTTAAAAATACGTAATAATTGTCTATGAAAAATATGACATTTATAGACTAATTTTCCAAACAATTAAACTGGAAAATAAACAATAAGTATGATGAAATCCGACATTCTTTATTACGTAAATATATTGAAAATGTAGAAAACGTAGTAAATATAATATTAAAATTATAAAAAATATAAATCTGAAATTACTACTTTAACTTTGATAATAATGAACATAACAAAATGTTAAAAGAACAAATAAAATTTAATAGGCAGTTGGATGTCTTCTATTAATTCATAATAAAAAGTTCGTCTCAACATATCCTCAATAAATTGTTGACAATTTATACTCAACAGTAATTTCATGGCACTGCTTTGAGTTGATTCAGATTTGTTATGGATCTTTTATACAGATTCTGTTTAAAAAATATTGCATAAGTCGGGGAATTTTGACCTGGAATATTGTTAGCATTTTATTAAGAGATACATCTGGCAATAAAACAGGATTATCTGTCATGCATGAATGTTGTTGTTTCACAAATGTTCATAGTTTAAGTTTTTCTTTCAGAATAGCGCCCTGTTGGATTCATACGAAGATCGAATGTGATGAAGACATGGGCCATTTATGAACATTTGTGAAACATTAATATTTATGCATGAGAAAGAATCCTGTCATATGGTTAAGTGTCTCTCAATGGTTAGTTCCTGGATGGCCGTTAAGTTCTCCCGAATACAAAATCAATCAGAAACTTAGGAGATTGTTTAACAGAAGCTGTATAAAAGATCCCAAACAAATCTGAATCAACTCAAAAACAGCATTTGATATGTGCAATGCCATAACATTTTTCTTGAGCATCGTCAACAACTTATCGAAAGTACGCCTCAAAGAATGCAGTTTGTTTTTTCAAGAACATGCAACTGCCTATTAAGTTCTGTTTGTTCATTAAACATGTTATCCTGTTCGCAGTATTGTTTAGTTAAAGTATGTAGTAATTTCAGATTTATAATTTTGCTTTTATTCCACATAGTTAATACGATTTCAAAATTTTGTTATGTAATAAAGAATGTTGGATTTCATGATCCTTAAGTTATTTTTCAATTTAATTGTTCAGAAAAATAGTTTATAAATTTGACATGCTTCATAAACAATAATTACATATTGTTTTTTAAATTAAAATATGTTTAACTAATACATGAGTAACTTAAAAAGCACTGTATATATAAGAGTATAAATGTGTTAACGATGTGATATATCTATCATTTTTTTTAATAAACAGTAGTTCAGTGTTTGTCAACAGTTATATTATGTGAATAATGTTAGAAAAACATCGATTGTACGATGAAATCATAATATACATATTTTAATGGGTACTATATCAAGCAATAATAATTAAGGGATTCCTTGTCTAATAATACTGTTTGCACACTACTTTTTATCAATAATTTCAGAATATATGTTGACAGTAATTATATAACTGCAGAAACAAAGTTAATATTATTATTAGTTATTAAAATTAAAATTTATAATCGTGGAGAAAGACCATAAAAAAGATATAGATACAAACTATAAAAACAAGTTTAAATTTATAGTGTGTTATTCCACCGCATAAAAAGTAGACTTTCGGAAACAGTCAGACAAAAACTCAAATAAATAGTATAATAAATATACCGAATAAGTAGTAATGCAAATATCGTTCAGTAACTAAAAACAACAGAAAGTAAATCCAGACCGATTATTTTTATAAATATATAACGAGTGTAAAATTTGCATTTTATGTGTATATAATAAATATGTTAAAATAGTGATACCATTGTGCTTCACAATAATTTCACAAGGTTGTATGAGATTTGGACTTCATAATACGGCAAAGTATACATGACGTTTCTACAAACTAATAATAGCAAAACGATTTGAATGAAAAGTATATAATGTTACAGTAGCTGATGAGCTACACTTTGGATCTCGTATCATCCAAATGTCTGGATTGTATTTCTGCTGTATTCGCAGAAATTTTTGTCACAAACGTAAATACCAAAGAATCATAAGTTACGCAATAATCATTTAGTCACAGTCACAAATATTATCACAAGCCAGCCGTTGAACAAATTCAAAGTTAAATATCAAAGCAGACATCAAGGACGTTATGAACATAGGATTAAACAAAAAATCCTCTACGAAGTGTCATCAGAGAATAAAATTACGCACGTTTCAAATAGTCAGAGACTATTTATTTGATATAATAGCATAGCAGTGCTATCAGAGTAATTGAAAAAGATTGCAAGAGTCAAAAATTATTTTGAACAATCGTAAAAAGCATGGTAGAGCCGTTGGATATGTTTTTCGGGTCACATTTGGAGCCAGAATATAGTTTTCGGTTATGCAAGTTTAAATTGAATATTTTCAAATAGACCAAATAAATATTTTTATAGATCAATTTAATAGCAATCAGACATAGTAAAAATAAAAAATAGTGGTACTATATACCAAAGCAAATGTAATTACTAGTAACTAAAATTACATATACCACAAATAACTGTTTTTTTATATGTCCACATTATATATATTTTGTAGTTATTTGTGGTATATGTAATTTTAGTTACTAGTAATTAACTAGTGTTAAATAAGATGTATACAAAAGCAACTGTTTTCCTGTATATTATATGTAGATTCATAAGTATTTTTAAGGGCAAATAATCAATATTTTGGGGCTTGTTTAAAACAAGATGAAATGATAATAGAAATATAAAAATAGTTCGGTGATTTTTAATAATGGAGAATGAAAAAGCAGGCGACAGCTGAACTGAAAATTAACAAGATTTAATGAGACGGCCGTTCTTTATCTGTCAAACTAGATCTTGCAGTTCAGATGCATGCGGAAGCGAAATAGTCGAAATCACCAGCAACATTTTCATTAAACTTTGAAGAATACGTACTGCACATTAAAAAAACAATCGGATGGCTACTAATAAAAATTTAGAAATCTGGGTAAGACCTGACTATTATAAAAAACAATCTTAATAATAATGATGCAATATGGTAAACATGTATAAAGTTGCACGGAAATTAATTGATTTGTAAGAATCTTTATTTCTATTGTCTAAGATAGGATAAAATAAAATGTAGAACAATATACATGGAGTTGTTAAGAAGTTCATCTGGTATATTTCAACCCCTTTTAGTTTACTGAGCACTCACGAAACGAAATTCAACACGGCCTTCTTGCAAACAAGCATCTGGGCCGGATTTTACATTTATTACTTTTAGATTAAATTTTAGCTTCAAGCATACTATTAAAGAAACACTATAATTAATCTAGCTCTTTCCATAGCTTGCTTAAATTAAGTGGCAGTTAATACTATAAGGGAAACTGCTGGGTCCTAATTGAAGCTGTCCACTTCCTTAAACTGGGCTAAAAATACTTAAATTAAATCCTAAATCCTTACTAGCATTTTAAATGGTCATCTTGTGATTGATTGAAATGCATCTTGAATTCATTGGAATTTATTTCATCATTCATCAGAAATATAGATAGTTTTAGTCTGCTGACACATGTTAGGCTTCTACACATTTGACAAACATCTTCCGAACGACATCACTTCGTCCAATTTCGATGAGAAAACCAGGCAAGCAGCGCACAATGAAATCGGTTTCCTTGGTCAACTTCTGGCGAATAAGACTGTGCACAAATTCGCCTTGATTCACTGGATCGACCTTGCCAATTAATCGCACAGTTTGATTCTGCTCACCAAGAATCATTTCCACCACGCGTCTTAGCTCGTCGACTTCAAGGTAGCGATTTAGACTAAAAGCGACAGCGCCAACAACATCCGCCTGATTCTTTAGGGGCGGTTGAACATCGATCAATCGATATTTGGTGACTTCTCCTTCCTCTTCTACTCCTTCGTGGTCATTTCCAGGATGTTGCAAGTGGACGCCGTGATGATTTCTCCCGTAAACGAGTCCATTTACGCTTTCCCGAGGCCGCTCAATAGCTACAAAACCGTCCAATTCAACCTGGGAGGGGGGGGGGAGAGGTAGGCAACATTGGTGTTAGAAATGCATCTGACTAAATTACTCAGTATAAATCGTAATTTTGACATAAAAGGTTGTAAACATTATAATTATACGCGGCAACGAATTCACGTAAGGAACACAAAATTAGTAATATTCAAGTCTTGAAAGCTTTAGGAAAATAGGCCTACATTATTAAGTCATAAAAAAAAGGGTTAAAATCAGACTAAGCTTAATGTATTTTGAAATGAAAACTGATGATCCTGTGTACCACGGTATCGTTTTATGAAGTTAGTTAAAAACAGTAACTAATAATAGTGAAAGACTTATAAATAAACTAATGTTGTATTTAAAATTGTATTGCAAAATCCAAAAGTTTTAAGAAATTCTATACGGATCCAAAAGACTATCCTGTGATGGAAACAGCAATTCTAAAATAAGAAGATCACATTGGGACTCACATCGACGCCAGATTCCTGATCAGCGATAATATCGAGTCCTTCGTCATTATTTTCGTCATCCTCTTCGGTGCCACTGTTACCCGAAAACACACCCGCCCAGCGTTTAGCTTCGTCTGTGTCCTCGTCTATGGCACCAAGTTCCTTGAGGGCTTCCTGGATGGCTGTGGCACCCGACTGGTACGCAAGATGCAGGGCGGTGCGACCGTCTTGCATGCGTATGTTCAGTTTCTCCTTCACTGTAAAGGGAAGGAGAAAAGAGGAGTCGAAAAGATAAAGAAAACGAAGCAAAGAGAAAATATAAAGTAGAAAAGAAGACCGAAATGTAAACAGAAGAGAGAATGTTTACGAGAGAACAGGAGATAAAAATACCTTTTGGGTTATTGATTAGTTGAAGAGCCACCTCCTTTCGGTTGAAAAGACAAGCGAGGTGAAGAGGTGTCTGTCCGCGGATGACACTTCCAGTGGACAAGTTCGGCTCAGCTCCAGCCTCTAAAAGAATGGTTATTATCTCCTGGGAGTTCTTCATCACCGCATAGTGCAGGGGCCCCTGTTGATCCATGTCCTTTTGATCCAGAAGCTCCATCTGATCCCGATCACCAGCTACATAGGCAGGGGCAAAAACCAGAAATGTATAAATAGAATGGTCAAATAAAATAATTGCATTGAAAATACTGTACGATTTTACTAACATATGATTAAAGACAATTTCAATATTTAAAATAGTATTATCTATAAAATTGAAAATTTATTCTTTTTAAGAAAAAAGGCAAACGCAAGAGAAATATCATTACTCGTAATAGATTTGGGTTAAATAAAATTAACACCTAATCCCCAAATTATAAAAACCCAATTCCAAATGAATTTGAGTATGTAATAGTAAAAACATTATTTTACACTATTCAATTATTTGAAACGATATCTTGCCGAACTAAATTTCAAAAGGGCTTTTAAAATAAACACGAAATATTTCCGGACCATCTTGAAAGGCATATACAGGTCATGTTGGAAAACTGAGCGTGTTTTTGTGAGCACTGTTCTTAAACTACGATTGTATGTTTTTCTTGGGTTGTTTGCTTCTAGTTGTACTACCAACATAATCTGTACACACTTAACGAGATAGTCTCGAAATAATCTTTTAAAAACCTTTTGGAATTTAGTTATTGATAATTCCTGATTTGTTTATTTTAATTATAACATTTTTGAATATTATCATAATGCAGTATTTAATCAACTATTTCTTAGTAACCAACTATGTCCATAAGCACATGGAATATATCTACCTTAACAAATCAAAGATGAGAAATTATAAATAAACGATCAATAATTATAATGTGAAATTTTCAATATCATATAATCAGAAATAATTATAAACATAATATATGAATCCATTAATAAGACATAAATTTACATTAGATTTTAA
The DNA here is from genome assembly GCA_036023295.1 of Invenusta paracnida. Taxonomy (NCBI): domain Eukaryota; kingdom Metazoa; phylum Platyhelminthes; order Proseriata; family Coelogynoporidae; genus Invenusta; species Invenusta paracnida. The sequence continues at coordinate 16,733 of JAYRBW010070806.1, read as the reverse complement.
ATCTAAATTTTGAAATATAATTGCAATACGATTGTGTAATAATATGTTAAACTTTTCTGCTATTTTTGTCAATTTTGGGATATCCAGGCGCATATATATAGATACATATTATCATTTCGCCTCCTGTTGCAATGAATTTCCAATAATTATGTGTTTCCAGCGCTGTAGTGATAATATAATTACAATGCTATAATAGAGTTTCTCACATAAATACGAGGATCTTAGCGATATATACGTCAATAACCAGGCAACACAGCTATACTAGCAGCTAATAGCAACTAGGGTAGACAAGTTTATCGATAACCTATAAATAGAACTTGGAAAGTCCAAAATGAAAAATTAGATAGATAGGAGGTAAACAGTATTGCGTTGCTAGCACTTTTTATACTAGCACATAACTGCATTCCTTTACCAGTAAACAATGGCTTGTATTTTAAAATACTGGAAAACCCAGGCGACCGATATAGATTAAACATTACAGAAGTTTCCCACGATAGAAAGGATGTGATTCATACAGCATAATTAATACGTAATGCTAATACCATGATGATTATAACATTCATGTTCTAAATTTAAAATAATATTATAATCCGACTAGAATGATTCATTAAAATACGTCACTGTGATAACTAATAATACTATAATAACACTGGGAGAGCAATTATTAATCATTACTTTATTATTATCAATGACAAATAGAAAAGTTTTAATAGAAAAAGTGCGAAAACATTAAAGAAACAGATAGTAACTATACGAAAAATTCGCCTAAAATATCAATGTACCTATACAATTTGAAAATAATCAGTTCTTAACTTAGGGCGAAACTCATCGCTTCCAACCTTTTCTTGGTGGTTTTTTTGGATAAAAATAATTTGAGCACTAGCATATAATTTATACCTACACATATTTGTCAATAAGTTACTATAATTTATAATACATGTATCTCACAATTTAATAGATATACCATAGAACTTTCTAAATTTCGCGAAGGAAAATTCAATTGAAAACGTGGTAATAACGAGAACTCTTACAGAGCACAAAGGTTATTTTTTTAATTGATAGGAAAAGTTTAGCTCTGTTATTTGGGCAGCTATCGAAAAACAGAATTCAATGCCAGAATCTCTAGAAATGTTCTCCACTTAAAATAAGTGAAGTAGATTGTATAAAATAGAACTAAGCTAAGTTCTATTCTCATGTGTGTTGTTAGTAATACATCATTTGCCATCTAGAGTAGTGGTTTAGTTTATCACTTTCTATGAAATATACATAATTATTTCTTAATATGTAATAAACTTACAATATTTTGCGCATTTAATAACAAATAAAACGAAATTAATAGATTATAACGGATCAACTTATCCATTACTGATTATAAGTAATAATATAATATTTTTATCAAATTATAACATCTACTTAGAATTGTATTGTTAATGCTAAAATAAATAAACACTAAATAAATTCATGACATTTCTATAGTTAAGATAATACTTTGAACGAGATTAAAACATTAAGTAGCATGTAATAATACCAATGACACAACAAAAAATACTTCACTGCGATATTTGATTAATTCCTGGAAATACCAGTTGACCCACAAATGGTAACGTCATATCTAATTTTATCGAGAAATTATTATAAATAAATACTGTACCACAGTAATACGGCTAATAAAGTGATATCATTACGCTATTTAATTTATTATCAAAGTATACAAATGTCAATCATTAGTCATAAGCAGATACTTGAACGTATATTATGATTTATTACTTAAATCATCAACAAAATTTGAAGTAAAAATAAAAATTTATAAGTCACGTCGAATTATTATATATGTAATTTTGTGAGCTAGCATATAACGATATACGTAAACGAAAATATTGGGATTATAACGTGCTTGGAGTACAATATAGTTACGATATTATAACCACTGGTGTTTTTAAGTCAATAAATTATTCCAGGAATAAAGTTATTACATGGTTTATTTTAGTTCGAAAATAAAAAAGGAATTATTAGAGAAAAACCAAACTATATACTTCATCTTTAAACATAAAACGAAATTTAAACATCGACGTTGGAACGCTCAACCATTGTAATCCGGTTTTCCGTATGTTGGGAATTCGAAGTAAATAATTGTTTTATTTTTAGTTTTAACAATTATTTATACCTCAAACTTTGTTGCTGAGATCAGTCTTTTTATTATTATTATAATCAATCAGAAGGTATATAATATTTACATAATATTATTTTTCCTACCAATTACCTAAATAGGCCAAATTTGGGATACGATAGTTTGCTGTTACATAAGCATGTGCCGTATTGAATACGATATAGCTTGATGCATATTATCCTATCCATACCTAAAATAAAATTTGATTCTTTTGCAACAATTATAATTTTTTTACTGTTTTTACATTTGTAAAGTAATAATTAATGCCAAACTATTGTTGCTGTTAGAAGATTAACTCAATTTAAAAAAAATGGAACACAGTAGTTTGCCGTTAATGATAACATTATTAAAATCTTTTTTAGATAAATATAAATAAATAAACTGCTGTGTGTACTGGGGACATATTTCGAACGAATGGTAATGCAATACGATACACGGGCGGGTTTAAAGGGAGGGGGGGGGGGTTGAGGAGGTGAGTTCATTCAAAATTATAGAGTAATAAAAGCTGGAATGTACCGTATTCTATAAGTGTCTTGAGCAGATGTACATTTCCAGACCGAACAGCCATGTGAAAGACAGTGTTTCTATAGCGGTCGGTAAGTTCCAGCTTGGCACCAGTATCTAGAAGTTCTTTCATAAGTTCCACTGAGCTATCACAGCTGGGCATGAGCATAAGGGCTGTCTGACCCGATCCATTCCGCTTGTTAATGTGGCATTTGGAGTTCTGTTTCAAGAAGTTGATAATACGACCTGCAGCTTCAACCCTATTCTTCAGGACTGCGTTGTGTAGTGGACTGGAGAAAGAGGAGAGTGAAAGAACATTTGCAGACTACTCTACTTGACATTATATTATCGCTGTAATTCATCGAAACTATCCCATCTGCAAAACTATCCTATCTACACTGAAGATTCTATTGTACTTATGTACCACTACTGCATGTTCTGATCAAATATTTTATCAATTGTGATTATTAATAAAGAGGATATATTTGTTCTAAACTATCCTATCTACATATTATGAATTACTTATAATCAACTTACTAAATTTCTTTAAATGCGATTTCACAACATTTCAAAAAATGCAGATAGGATAGTTTTGATAAATTACAGCGTTATTATAAGATTGCGTTCCTTTAAAATACAGGCAAAATCCAAATTGGTATCTAGTAAAATTGGCACACTTTAATTGTGTCGTGTTATAAAAATAAAATGAATTTCAGTTTTATCTCTCACTCCTTGCGCAGATCACAAATGGATATATAAGGAAAATAGATATCAAAGCAAAAAAACTATCTGATTTTAAGATATTTAATTATTATCCAGATCATGAACAAATTAAACACTACTTTGGCATGCAACCACTCAAATGACTTTGGATTAGCTTCTGAATAAGCCCAGAATGAATGACAAGGGCTTATTACATCTACGGATATGCGGGCAAATCCCGAGAGCTGTTTCGTTTTTATATATTTTTGAAAGATAGAATCAATTATAAAACTATAATTACAGAGAAAGAGCTAAAGGAAGTAAACTCCTCTACCGCAAACGATAGTTTTTCTGTTTACTTTAAGTTCTTTAATCATTTTTCTTTACATAATATTAACTATAATTGCGTAACTAACGTACATTATGTAAAGTTATTTTAAATATTTATTTCTTCCTCAGCCTGATTAAGTAATATATATTTACGCTTATTTCGCTTTATTTGAAAGTTACTTTATCCTGATTTCAACTCGAACTAAACAAATTTTTGTTTAAGAACATATGAAACAGTTTTTTGTCTTAACAATTTAATTATTTGCATGAAGATGTTAACATAATAACAAAAGCACTCGTGAATAAAATGGAACTTTCAATAATGTTTCTTTAAATAAGTATTAACAGCAGTGTCAAACAGGACTCACGTATCGCCAAACTGATCGGTAACAGTTAGAAGAAGAGGAGCCTCCTGGATAAGATCGTCAATGATCATATTATCAGGAATACCAAAAGCAATACGATGGGATACTCGGTAAATGTAACCCATAACCTTCGCCTTGAGCTTGTCCAGATGTTCTAAGGACAGAAAATGGAAAACACTAAATCAATATAAAACAGAAGGAATGCTAAAACGGATTGAACAAAGTAGTAACATTAATCAGAGATTCAATCTTTATTGACTTTACAAGCAACTCGCTGTATATTTTTGTCAAAAGAAGATTCTAAATAAATATAAATGGTGAAAAATAATGTGATATTTAATTTTTATACAATTCTTTTAAGACAAGTTATCAACATTTAAAACAATATAACAATACTCATATAAATAATATACAAATAATCATTTCTTATTTTTAAATTATTTCAGTTTATGCAACCAATCACAAACCTTTGTTCTTAGCCAACTCTTCAGGGGACATGGGGCCCTGGACATCGCAACATCCTGGTTCACCAGCCAAGCTCACTAACGGGCAAGCCTCTTCTTCCATCTCTTCCTCAGTCTTCATGGCAACTGGTGGTTGTCGTGCAGCATGATTCTGTCTACGACGCTCCAGCAGACGGTCTCTACGTTCACTCTCCCACTCTTCCCTGTCAAAATCTTCAATTTCGTGTACAACGTCGGATTGTGCCACGCTTGCATCAGTTTCAACGTCTCCATCTGTAGTGGAACTCCCACTATCTGGACTTCCCAGGTTCTTGCCTCGACTGGCAGCTTTCTTCAACAAGCGCTCACGAATCAGCATGCGGGACTTATTGGGTGTATCGTCTGTTGATTAGTCCAAGGGAATTAAGAAGCGAGTAATAACTAATTAGCCATCATTGATTATATGTGTTCTTTGTTTAAAAAGCGTGATCAATTTCAGAAATTACATTATTGTACATATTATTCAAAAAAACATAATTTAATATATATTTTCAATCTCAAAATATTTACCATTTTAGTATTTTGTATTAGTACAAGGGGTGGTACGTTCACATTGTTGCTTTGACACATTTCCTATTTTAATTTTTGACACATTCTTACGAAGGCTTTTTACAGATATCTTAAGTCATTATTGTTAAACAGAACACATTAAGAACTAATGCAAATTATTGAGTAAACTCAAAATACAAACAAAAAAGTCATACTTTAATTAACAATGCCTTTATTGTAACATATTTACATACAAAAGATATATAAAAAATGTAAATAGTAATACTATACATAGATCACAGTTTCATAACCGGAGACGAATTTCTCCTGGTGTGAATTTTCGGAATGTCAGGAGAGAATTTGTCTTCCTATCAAAAATTATAATTATGCTGTTCGTTTTCTAAAATTCAGTTGTGCATTGTGAGTGAAAAGCAAATGAAGAAATCTTATTAAACTTTAATTATTTTTTATGATTATGATTTGATTTACATTTTACAATATTACAAATGATTTACTTTGTAAAACTGTAACACCATTTAAATAGATTTGGAACTTACACAATTTTCTTTAAAAAAAGGGACATTTAGATTTGATGGTCAATATTGGGGAATTACAACAATAAAGGTTAAAAAACGGTGCTATAGATGAAAAATACATATACTTTTTAATGTATTAATCCTAAATATAACTAAAAATACATCATGGGTTAAACACCGTTGTACTTTGTTTTAAGAGGGCATTTGCGGCAGAAACTTTGTTGAAATCCTTGGCATCCATAGCAGCCCGTATCAATTCCATTCTTTCCTTTTGCAAACACTGTGCATTGAGAATCTGCTTGTTTGTTTTTCTATTTCGGTGTGTTGGTCTGGCTGAATTTCCAGTGAATCAGCAGCAGCCTTGGTAGCTAATTCTGTTGTTTCTTTATTTCAGCGATTCGACTCATGTATTATCTCGTGCACTGCGGACATCTTTCAGCAGACTTGGTGTAATTAGCAATTTTTCTGGTTTTCTGTCAAATTGTGTCACAAATGTGGGCATGTAGCCATTTTTGTCTCATCACTCATTCGTGTCTGTTTGTCATCCAAGATAAGCTTGTTTTCACTAAATGCTCGTTCTACATCAGAATTCTTGTGACAGAGTGAGAGCGATTTTGATGAAGAGTGACATATTGGGAATTTATATCCATTTGGTGTTTCAATGGTAAACACTTTTCTCCAGAAATCATCCACACGCTGAATCAACTGGGCTTCATTTGCTTTGTCATTATTATCATCATCACTGACTTCCTCTTCAAATACCTCAGTCACATACTTTCTTTTGCAGTTTCCAATTCAGTAAATAACACAAAAATTAATACATAGATAATATTAAATATACTTAGCGATATATTCTATAATACATAAACGATTCATTAAAAGATAATGGTCAATATCTGTAAAAAAAAGGCTATTTTAAAATCATGAGTCAAAAATAGTATTATAATTTATTTGTTAATAAAATAAATTCATAATAGTATTAATCTTCAACACATGGATTTAAAAAAAGAATTGTTTTGACCCATTTTTTAGGAAATCGTTTTAACATATTTTGACACACATTGGACCAACCCTGTAGTACGTTAGTGTGTAAAACATGATGTCAAACGAAATGAGATTTTATGTTGTGCTTTGGTGCATTTTACGGTTAAACAAATTAAGCAATGCATCTTAATTAGCATACTTAATTTAATAAAACTGTAGAATTACCTATTCCATATATATTTAAGATTTATCTATATAATCCAAGTATATTCCTGAATAAAATCAAGAAACATTACATAACGTAACGTAATGACGCAAGCTGATTTATTTCACTATGCTAAACAATTATTCTAACTGTTAGATACATTTAAAATATAGTTCGCATATTTCATTTATAGCTTGGCCTTCTTGGGTAAAAGATTAATAAAATACAAACCAAAAATAAGGAATTGCAATAAATAGTTTATTGCATAAGGTACACGGAATAATGTATATGCAGTCAGCCATTTTCTTAAACATAAAGTTATTATAGCAATAGTGTATAGCTTTGAGTCCTTCTTAACTACTTAAATACTTAAACATATATTGTATTCTTATACATTACGTAAAAGAATGCAATATGTGTACAGCTATGGCAACACAGCGACTCAAAAGAAGTTTACTGATTACCCCAGAACCATTATGACATTGTGCTATGGCAATCCGTGCCATATTAGTGCAGTAAAGTAAGTACCCACCTATAGTAAATATTTAACGTGTCTATTAATAGAATTTGGTTTTTCCAAGAACTCATGACTTAGTATCACACGCAATTGCACATTATAATATTGTTTATTTTTCGTGTGATACTAAGTCATGAGTTCTTGGAAAAACCAAATTCTACTTGCAATTGCACATTATAATATTGTTTATTTTTCAAGTCACCTTTTAATGTAAAAATCGGTATGAATTAATGAAATATAGCATTAATAACTAAATAGTGAAAACAAATATTTCATATACCAATGACAGCCAAAATTTTAAAAATTAAATGTAAATAAAATTATATAGTATCCAGTTAAAGTAATCATTATATAAACTAATTATATGAGATAATTTGAAAATATGACCTAGGAATAACGTTCCTGGCTATATATATATATATAACTTTATTAAAATCAAAACAAAGAAAATGTAAAGAAAATTTTACATACTCAAAGATACTACAATCGAATTTTAACTAAATAAAATTATTTATAGAAATTAATCATTTTCCCTCATTACACACACAATGTACCTACCGAAATATGTCAACTTTTAAATTATATTTAGACAATATGTCATGATGATATTTTGAAAAATGTCAAAGGCTCACATATTTCTATGATACACCGTCGCCCGATACAAGAAAAGATATAAAAACCCACAATAAAAATATATATTACGCACATATTATTTGTATAGATATATCAAATGGAATTGTGAAAATCCAGGTTAAATTATATAAAACTATACAAATATACGATCGACGCTATGTTTGGATATTCCAGTTGGATCTAGTACATAGTACAAATCTGTTATAGCATTATTACGCATTAACAGTTCCAATATAAGTAAACATTAAAATCCATTCCACTTTTCCATTAATCTACAATAAGTAGTAATAAAAAATACATATATTTGCTTTTAGTTTAGTTTAGTAATAAGCTAATTATAACAAAGAATTGTATCAAAAATAACCCATATCATAAATGCAATAAATATAAACAAAAGATCTGAGGCAAAACCGTTCTTACCAATTGTAATTTCGCTTTCGTGTTTTCGTTTCCGACATTCTGCAAAATAATATTTATATATTATACAACTTGCCAGATATGGTAAGTAAATAGAAATAAGGTTTTTCGTCGTGGGATATACACTTTCCCAATATTATAAAAATATCAGGTAACAAACTATATTATAAAAATATCAGGAACAAATTAAATTATATAAAATATGATTGAAAAAATTTTAGTTTATCAATTTCTACTCTATATTGATTGCTTTGTATATGTTCCCAATTCTAAGAGTCGTTGTATGAGGAGTATCAATATCGGTTTATTAGTTTTAAGACTGTGTACGTATAGTAGTGGATAAATACGAAGTTTCATCGTCTTATTAAAATCTTCACGAATTTCAAAATTAGCAATAATACTTTCAATACAAATTTACGCCTTAATATTTGTATTGCAATTTAATTTTACAATAACAATTAATGTTAACATCATATGTTTAAAATAACAAAATTGACAGCTAAAAGTAGGGCAATCTATCGCCCAACGGTTCTGACAATAAAGCAAGAAAATTAGAAGCTCCAGTCTTCATTGTGAATATCCAAGGCCTTTGGTAAAGTGAGTAAAAATGAAAGTAAGAACGTAGTGGAAACCTACCAACATCATCGTTGACGTAAGAGAAGGGCAAGGTGATCTTCTGATCGACATCAGTACGACGGATTTCGATACAAAAGTTGGTAGCACTAGGTCTATCAAGATCACATGGGGGGATTTTGACTTGGACTGTTACCTGGCAACGTGAACCACAGAGAGAGTGTCGTAAGTGTATAAAAAGGAATATACGAGGGGACTTCAATATGTTATCGGACTCGACATAAAATCAATACCCTACATACCCACTCTATGTAGATTTTAGGAACAAAAGATATTAGTGAAAATGTCATGTTGATACCTTCTAAATTCAAATTCAGAAAATCTAAGCCAAAATTCTGCTAGAAACATGGCCAAAAAGGTAAATTTATCAAAAGTAAAATTTCAACATGAACCTCATATTATAAAGTCATAAGGTATTGTCCTTAACAGTACCTATTTAATCTTACCTGATCAAATTCATTTTTGGATAAAATTACACTTTTTGGAATTTTGTGGTAAATTGCCCTTTCTGCCATATTTCGAGCTGTCTTTTGACTTACATTTCCTAAATTTGAATTATGAAGATAACTGTGGAGATATATACACTTGAAATGTTCACCTATATCTTAGATGTTTCTATTGTTTATAAAAATGCAAAGATTATATGTGTATGGTATTTCTTTGATATCGAGTTCGAGAACATATTGAAGTCCTCTCGCATACACTATTCTTCCAGTTCACTGTAAGTTCTACATTAAATTTGTCCATTACATAAAATAAAAGAAGACTTCATTAAATGTGTCTTAGTAAGAGAAGGTCACATAAATTAGTCGTATAATATTTTGAATTCTAAATGTGTCATAGTAATTTCTAAAACCGCAAAAATGTTCAAAAAAGGCACCTATGTAAATATACGCACAAAAAGTAAAATAGTTTGCTTAAGTTTTCAGTAATAAAAAGTAGGTAATCAAAATAAAAGTTCTCTATAAATTTGATATATCCAGAAAGAAACAGAGTACAATTGTAGTAATAAATTAATTACAAGTAATTACGTCTGATATACTGACATTTTAAAGAACATAATTTTATGCATGTTCATATTTTATGCGCTCTACACTATTGAATCGATTTCCTTGTATATTATACATTGTCATTTAATCTCATAATTTATTTATATAATCTGATTAGCTCTGATGTACTGTATATATTGCTAAAACCGTTCTTCAGATTTAGTACTTGGCAGATAATGGATCATGTGAGAACCGAAACGTTGATTAAATAGCAACAAGTTAATAATAAACTTTGTTTTTGAAATAAATAATATTTAGTACTTATTAAATGTGGTGACCTCAATATATAAGAGGAACGTTTGCTTTATAAATATTGGAGTCATATCATTATCATGTATCAGCACAGTATTATTTATACCAAATTACGAGTAAATTAAGTCTGGATTGTGGTATATTAAATAAAATATACTATTTCTTACTCCGTGGTGGTTTTCCACAATTTTGCCCTCCGCATGCCAGTTATTTTCCTTTGAATAAAATATTATTTGAAGACATTCTGAAGTGGAAATGTAAATATAACAACTTTTAAAAATAATAATAAAAAGTTATACCTATCAACTTACCCTTACATTTATTATGTTAACTTAATAGTCTCTGTCCAATTCTAATTCACACTTAAATATTGATTTATCTTTTCAGGAATATGGTCTTATATGAAATATTTTTCACGATAGCCAACTTGTGATTTCCAATTAACAAATCCGAGCGACAGAAGAATCAAGATGGAAAACGGATTTATATGATAAATAAATAAGATTTACACTAAGTAAGTATAAAAACTTAAAACTTAAAGCATAACTAAACTTAGGCAACTATCATTTAACGTTTAACTTGTTTATAACGAAGGAAATCACTGCAAAATTTACCCTATATTGTATAAGAGAATCAATCAGATAAAATTTTTGGGGCTATTTTCTATGCTTTAAATATGACAAGTAATGACGCAACAGCGTTTATACTACTCGTATTGCACGTTTTATAATACAATGTATATATGAAGCGTTTGGAAAAGGATGCACGTTCATTAATACAATTTTAAATGTCTAGAAGAGCAATCTCATAATGCATTTTAGTCGACAAACTGAATAAGAGTTGTTTGCAGCAGCAATAAACAGTGAAGTTATCTAGATATTTGATTTGGTAAAATGTTTCATTAAAAATATTCAGATTATATTTTTATATCATTTAAAAAGTTGAAGAAAAGAAATTTACATATCTGAAAACCGTAAAATTAACTACTTTTACGAATTTAAATTTATTCGTAATTACAGCTTATTATTTAATAATTAATTGACTAATTGCCATTGGTTGACTAGTTTATTCCATAAAAAAGAAATAAGCTTATTCCTGAATTGTGACTCACTTCGGTGACTTCAATATATTAAAAGATTTCGAAATTATTCTAGAAAAAAAGAGTAAGTTAATGATCCAAAAAATGTGTTTAACTAAATCACCTTTTTCGACTTGCTGCTTGAGGACAATCAACATGTCAATATTTCCGTCACGGTTCGACTTCAATGGTGAGTAGGTTAACACATCAAGATTAGCACCCTTTTTCGATTCTGGTGATTTTGCAGCGAAAAAAGAGAGGCAAAGAAGAAAATATTGGGGCATAGTTGAGTGCTTTATTTGGCTAATAAGCACAAAAATATTGTTCATTACAAAATCACTTACATTATAAATAATTAATAGAATAATAATAATCACCTTAATAATATATAGAAAAAGCCAAATGTCGTGTACTTCAAAAATAAAATAGTAATTGAAATTCAGAATTTGATGTCTAATATATTTTTATACGAGTATTAACAAATTATGCATTACTAAAAACATTAGATTACTAATTAGAACATATTAGAAGTCACCACAACTATTGATTAAAATCAATTATAATTTCAGTTTAAATATATTTTAATGATGGCATTGTTTTTAACTGGTTTTGTTTAATGCATTTGACATTATATAATTCGAATTATATTATGTGAAATGCATTTTACAAAATTAAAATTATATTCTGGAATATATTGCCCACAAAATAATTGCTACATTTAAGTAACGCAAAACCATACCATTTTAAATACATATATATTTAAACTTATTAATCAATTATATGAAATAAAACAATATTAATTTTTATTTATGGACGCAAAACGCACTTGTATTATAAATTGGTGTCGAAAAGACTTCCTTTATTGTAGTCCAATCCTCCTCTCCATTATTGTAAAGTATTCTCGCGTCGAAACGCATCACGAGTGTGTTTAATTCTGTCTGCTTTTCTCTCCATTGTTGATTGACGTTCATGTCCAATTTTCTTAATTGCTCTCCTACAATTCAAAAAATAAAAGTGAAGATCTGATCATTAAACCTCAGCTCATAAAGGTTTCAAGCTATTGCACCATTCAAAATTATGTATTTACATCATGAGGATATTAACTGCATAGTAATTTTTTAATATATTAACGATAGAGTAATAATATGCATACACTGTTTCAAAGCTTGTTTAGTGTGAAAACAATTAAATAATATTATGCCTTATGCACTTATCTGTTTTAGTGGTATAATTTGAATAAAATTACCTTTAATTCAAATAGTTACCGCAATTAATACAATGTTTGTATATTTAAAAATGGCTTAAATATCACATTAATTTATAATTTTACCTAAATAATATTTCATTAAGTGAATCATGTTAATTTATTGTGACAATTATGTCAATTACATTATTAAATATAAAATAAAATTAGTATTTTAAAAGAATCCGAATTAGTATAAAAGTAGCACGAATGAAACTATGTATTAGAGAAAAAATGGTTTACAGTCGAAAGTCTATAACTAATAGACGGAACAATAAAATCAGAAGTAAGCTGAAGTTAAATGAACAAATTGAAACTAATTTGGTGACTCTGGGATTTTGGAAGTATACCGCTGTTGTAGTTTATTTTTCTCATTTTAACTAGCAAACACCCTCCACAAAACAAAGTTGTTTATTTAGACACGAATACAGTTCCACTCCACTACAATCGCGGCTTACTTACGAGTAAACTTATCATCGTCCATCTTCTCCAGATTGCAAGAGGCCATGAGGTCCTGCTCGAACATAATAGCTCGTTTAAGTTGCGTACGAATCTCGTCTTTAGCAGCCTTCGCAGTTATCACTCTCACACCAAGGCAGTCAAAGCTACATTGGGAAGGGACAAAAACATAGAGCTATAAACAGAATGGAGACGATACAACTTAACAAAGAGATAAACACCTTTGTTAACTGAACATTTAATACCAGTTATAAATTCAGACAAAATTACATTACTGTAGAAGAAAACAATTTTTTTTTCTGAAATTGGAATTTTTTTGTTGCTTCCCGATTAAAATAATACTAAAAATATTCATCATTTAAAAGGCGATATTCTATGTTCAGCTAGATACAGCTAATTTACTCAAGTTGTTATTTCTTGCAATTAACATTAATTGTAACATCTAAGTAGGGGTTTAACGGTCAACTTACACAATAGTGTGAACACCATGTTCATCCGGTTTACTGTCAATACTGCAAGCTCCGTCTGAAAAGTCAAAGAGGCAGTTATCTTGACTTCGCATAACCTTCCCTCGGGCTTCATAGAGCTTGTAGAGATGGGGTTGGTGGCGCTTGTGCTCATATACAAGACTCACACGACACCGCACTGGTATGGGACAGTTAAAGATCTGTCAACAAACAAAAGATTAAAACAATGAAGATAAAAACTGAATCTAACACCAACAAGTTATTATATTTACAGTACATGTGATAAAGTCCGTTCAATAGTAAAGTAGCTTATAGGTTTTCAAGCAATTACAAATATAATTATGATAATTATAATAATGATTTATTTAATAACAGCTGATGAGCTTAACTCGATAAATATATTAATAAAATGTATCATATAATTCATAGCTTTTAAGTATTATAAATGAAGAATAAAGAATCATCAATTTTCAGACCATAAAAATGTACACCTATTAATGAAACAGTTGTTTTTATCAAAATAGTGAGCACATAATGGTATTAAAATAAAATATAAATTGTCGTTATGAAAATTTATTAGTTAGAAATATATAAAACTGAGACATTATTGATACAAAGCGAGCAACCTATAATATTTGGGGTCCAGATGGTAGATTTGTCTGGAATTCTGCTTATAAATATTTTGAAAGTTAATAATTTTCGTTATTTTGTCATTCTTTTTTAGGGATGTCTAACATTAGTTTTACAAATATAATGTAAACATTTCTATAAAATTTGTAAAACGAAATTAGACATAGATAGGTAAAGTAACCTCACAACTCTTTAAGTAGAAATTTTTTTTACGTTTTTAGATAAATAAAAATGTTGTCTTTGAAATATTGAAATACGGACAATCCAGATGTATGGAAAATATTTGGATATTTAGCAACCCTGTATATTCAATGTTGCATAATTTTTAACCCAAAAGTGTTGTGTAATACAGCAATATAAAAGAAATAAGCTCAAGATTTAAAACAATAAAATGGAAGAGCTTCATCCAACAACATATGTGAAAAATGTTGCTACTAAAATACAGGGGCATTTGTCTACATATATTGGCTTCATATATAGGTGATTTGCATATACATCAGCATTTTTGTTTTGTCCATGCAGATATCCTATATTTTTCATTTATTTTGTTATTTCTGTTTTTTATCATATTTTAGTAGTCTGATTTTAATTGATTCTATACAAAATTATATCATATATTATACTTTAGGTACCTATTTTTTATTTTAAACATTTCAAATACAATACTTTAAAAACTAATACCATTCTATAGTATTATATGAAGTTTGCAAAAGCAACTGTTGATAATAAAAAATATTATTAAATATTTTATAAGTTTCAAAATACATAGTAAGTATCTGTTTATAGCTGCTAAAGAAATGGATATGGGGAAAATCATACATTTAATTAACTAGCATATTATAAACTAACTTAATATTTGAAAATAACAACAAATTACTTTGGAAAACTGTATTATAATTATTGGTGAAGTTATTAAATATGTTATGCTAACTTATGTTTTATTAATTAAAGCATGCCTGTTAATATAGTGATACAATTATATTATAGTTTGTCCATCACCTGTCTATTTTAAAAATAGAATGTACAAATTTTTAAGTTTGTCATTTTAAAAATAGAATGTACACATTTACAAGTTTAATACATGCTTGTCTTTTGGACATCCAAGATTTGTTAACTGCTCCTTATCCACAAGACAAAACTGTGTTGTTAGATTGATAGAGCTGTGTACAAGTTTAAAGTTATATACATAATATTGAGTGTAGTTGAAAGCTCAGTAGGATGTAAGCTCAATCAAGCAACCTATGGGTAATACTATTCAACCAAAATCCATGATACCTATATAATTATTGGACTTATTGATTATTATTAACCATGGCCTTTTACTGCATTTAGCTTTGAAATTCTGATTGACTACTCCAAGAATGTTATACATAAATTGTTGTAAAACATTCTATTCTATTATAATATATGCCTTAGAAACAAATATACATGCAATATATTGATTTCAGAGGATGTCAAAGTAATTATAAAATATAGAAATTTATAAATAGGTTTTAACACAAAAGTTTTTAACATGTTTAGAATATGAATATCCTAGCTGCTATTCATACTCTTTGCATACCTGTCATGAACATCCATACCATAAACATTAATGGATAGCCATAAATACCAATATTTTTCATCACTCAATGAAACCTAATTAAATGATTTTTTATAATGAGACTTACATATTTTAAAGTACAGTCAATATATATTATCAATTACCTGAATAGTAGGATAGAGTATATTTTTTGATGTAGTTGAAACTGCTTTGATTCTTGAATTGGCATTTCCTTGAGTCTCTGATTCATAACGAAATCTCATGTTCTCTGGCTGACAGATGACTTTCATTTCTGGAATAAGTACTTGATTCATTTCTTGAATATGTGCTTGATTTATTTCTTGAATATCTGCTTCATTCATTGACATTACAGGAATAAGTGCTTGATTCATATCACTGACAAAATTGTTTGGGCTGCCTAATAAGTGGAAAAAACAGTTCAGTCAAGAGTATATTATTAATTAGGTAAAAAGTAATTTAGATTTATGATATCAAATGATATAACTTACTAAGCAATGATAAATATGATTCCTCGGGTATTCCATATGACACGTCCATATTGAATTTCAATTATTAAGTGATAGTTGCTAATAATAAAATGAGAATGATTATGATTTGAAACAATAATTTAAAATTAAAATACTAATAGTACCAATTATAATAAGTAATAGAAATCAATTATTAGATATTATACCAAACATAATAATAATATTAATATACTGATGGAATTTAGTATACTGCAGTGTATTATAGCTGGCAATCCCATATTTTACTTTTAGTGTCCCAAACTATTTCTATTCAAATTTTGGTAATTATTTAGCTTTTCAAATTATTTGTTTTAAAATTGCGGTAAAATCTTACACTAAGTCTAAATAAACAAATAATATATCAATAAATTAACAAATAGTTATAAATTTATTGACTAAAGTTTTTTCAAATAGTTTAAACATTAATTTAATAATTAATCATTGCTCAAAATTGTGCAAACTTTTGAAGAAAATAAGTATAAATAAAATAATATACCTATAAC